>JAJPUD010015786.1:0-31062 GCA_023553655.1 Myrmecobius fasciatus | reverse complement strand
GAGGCAATTGGGGTTAAGTGACTGGCCCAGGGTCACACAGCTAGGAAGTGTTAAGTGTCTGAGACCAGATTTGAACTCAGGTACTTCTGACTTCAGGGCTGGTGCTCTATCCACTGCACCACCTAGCTGCTCCAATTTCTTCAATCTTTTAAAGTTTTTTTTAAAAACAAAATGTTGTCCTTTACAAATTGTTCATCTAGTTTTTGTTCATTTCACTAATATTTCTGCTCATTTTTCTCTGTATCAGTCTTACCATTTTTTTCAGAATATTTTCATATACCATAATTTGTTTAACCATTCCAACACAATGGAGTTCTCTAGTTCTTTGCTATTTGAAAAAGTACTGCTACAACTGAAAAAAAACCAAAACCAAAACCAAAATCCATAAAGGTCCTTTTCTTTTTGTTTGACCTCTTTAGGATATAACCCTAGAAGTGGTACTGATGTGTGAAAGGATATGCAGTTTAATGACTTTGAGGGTATAGTTCCAAGTTACTTTTCAGATTAATGGAATAATTTTCCAGAATAACTTCCCGACTCTACCAATAGTATATTTGTGCTCATCTTCCAACATTCCTTTTGATGATTAACATTTTCTTTTTATTGTAATTTTTATCCGTCTGATTGGTGTGAGATAGGACTTCATAGGTTGATGTAAATTGAATTTAAGGTAGAGAATTGCACAAAGTCATCAGTCTCATTCTTTCTTTCAGAGTCATTGAAGTCCAGTGGCCAGAAAAAAGTTAGGATAACTAATAATGGTCCAGGAAGCAGTAGACAATCTTTGAGGTCTGACCAATCAGCACTAGTTTCAGTCACTTTTGTGGCCACTGAAACAAATCATTCTCAAATACCCATTCCACCGAGGAAGTCTTCACTTGGAATAGACAATCCCCTAACTCATCATTGGGGCTGATGCCTGTTGATAACCAAGGAACTTGCTTTAGCCCATTTGCTGAGATGGTTTTGGGGTGTGACTGCTGAATATACCATACAGCTAGACACAAAAGAAGTGGTAAGCAACCCTGAAAAGGACTCATCAAGTCCCTCACACCAGAAGTGAGAGTCATCCCTGAATAATTTAACTAAATGTGCCTCAGTTTTCTCATCTGGAAAATGAAATGGAAAAGGAAATGGCAAGCAAATTACTCCAGTATCTCTGCCAAGAAAACCCCAAATGGAGTCATGAAGAATTTGGACATGATTAAACAAAAATGAAGACAAGACAGGAGAAATACGGACTAGATATGGCTAGATAAATTTATGATTGGACAATCAAATATAAAAAATGTTAATGAATAAACATTGTCAACCTAGTTAGAATTTAATAAACATTTTAATAAATAACTTGGATAAAGACAGAGAAAACATATTTATGAGAACTGCAAATAGCACAAACTAGAATGAATTCAAACTGGGTGATAATATTTAAAATTTTACACATAGATTTAAAAAAGAAGAGTATAAGATGGGAGAATATGGCTTGACTATAGTGTATATGGAAAAACACCTAGGCATTTGATTTTATTTGATCACGAGTTTAATAAGAATAATTTCATCAAAGATAATGATAAATGCTGGAGGGGATGTGAGAAAACTGGGACACTAGTACATCATTGATGGGGTTGTGAACTGATGCAACCATTCTGGAGATCAATTTGAACTATGCCCAAGGAGCTATCAAACTATACATATCCTTTGACCCAGCAGTGTCACTACTGGGCCTGTATCCCAAAGAGATCATAAAAGAGGGAGGGAAAAGATCACACGTGTGCAAAAATGTTTGTAGCAGCTGTTTTTATAGTGGCAAACAATTGGAAACTGAATGGATACCCATCAATTAGAGAATGGGTGAATAAGTTATGGTATATGAATGTTATGAAATATTGTTCTATAAGAAATGATCAGCAGGATGATTTCAGAAAGGACTGGAGAGACTTGTATCAACTGATGCTAAGTGAAGTGAGTATAACCATGAGAACACATTGTACACAGCAACAAGATTATGTGATGATCAACTGTAATGAACTTGGCTCTTTTGAACAATGAGATGATTCAAGCCAGTTCCAATAACTTGTGATGGAGCCATCTGAATCCAGAAAGAGGACTGCTGGATTGAATATGGATCACAATAGTATTTTCACCTTTTTTTTTGTTTGCTTGCTTTTCCCCCCCTCCTTTTTTCCCCCCTTTTGAGCTGTTTTTTCTTGTGCAGCATGATAAATGTGGAAATATTTATAGAAGAATTCCACATGTTTAAACTATATGGATTATTTGCTATGTAGGAGAGTGGGTGGGAGGGACAAAAATTTGGAACATAAGGTTTTGCAAAGGTGAATGTTGAAAATTATCTTTGTATGTATTTTGAAAATAAAAAGCTATTATTAAAAATTTAAAAAAGAATTTCACCATAAGAGCTCAGAAGAGAAAGAGACTTCAGAAACAATTTAGTGGAATAATTCCATCTATAAATATCCCCAATGGGCTTAGCCTCTCCTTGAATACATCCAGTTTCAGAACATTCACTATATCACTTTCATTTTGGTGTTAACTCTGAAATGAAATTATCTCTTAAGTTGGGCTAAAATATACCTGCTTATAAATTTCATCCAATAGTGACTTAACAATGAAATTATTTCTAAGAAAAGGTATTTTAAGCTTGAATTACATTAATAATCAAGTTTCCAACTGTGAGATATTACCCACTGAACTGTAAAATTACATCTGTAGTTATCCTATCTGTTTATAGACCTTAACATGCAATATTTCAAAAGGAGGGCCACAAGAAAGGTTTCCACAAGAAAAACATGTTTTATATCAAGAAAGATTGAGAGAACTAAGCATATTTATCCTGGATAGAGATTTTAAAGAAATGCTATTGCTGTCATGTATGGAAGGGTAATTATGTGTGCCTCCACATTCTAAAATGACAAAGGGTAGAAATTCTAGCGAGGTAAATTTCAACTTAATAAAGAGAAGGAATTTCTATCATTTAGAGCTATCCAACATTGTTGCCTTAAAAAAGTAAGGGCCTTCCCATCAATGGAAGTTTTCAAACAGTGGCTGGCCATCTTGAAAGGATAATTACTACCTTTGAGTAGAAAACTGAATTAGATGATTTATAATTTGGCATAAGCACACTAAAAGTCTCCCAACATAAAAAAATTAACAAAATTTTCCCAAATAAGAAATGCATTCTGTTTGTCATAGTCTATGTATACACTTAATTATGTTTATTATAAATGCAATGCTTCCATCTATAGGACACAAATAGTCCTATAAGGTGTCCATGATCATAGCTCATTTTAGTTGACTAATTTGAAGGCAAATAAACCTTGTTTTAACTGTTGGAGCCAGGATTTACCAATTTCTTGAGGCATCCTTTTCTTTACTTTTTTGGGTATGTTGAGCATTTGAACAGCACACAGGATTATGCACTCACATGGGGTATATAGGAAAGACCTCACAGGCCGACAAGAAACAAAACAGGCTTTGTTTGGGGCGGGGGAGGAAGGGAAGGGCAGCTAGGAAAGAAAAGATAATGGCATTATCCTTTCCTCCTTTTATATTCAATCACCAAAATACTTATAGTTATAATAAATGCTTTTTAATATAAAAAGCCTCAGAAGCATCATGGTAGGCTATGAGCTAAAGCTGTTTAAAATCTGTGTTTTTCAACTGCTGCAGTGTCTGTGATATTTGAGCTAAGAAACTGCTTTAGTTTCACTTAAAGACACAGCCCCGCCTATTTTGGCAGTTTTGACATAGCAAATGAGCTACTAGGCAGTTATGTAAAATAAATGAGGACTCTCAAATAGGAAAATGGGTCAACACTCTCTCTCTCTAAGTATGACTGCTCACTTTAAGCATTTGAATTTTTAACATTAAGAAGATTTTAGTGTATTTTCACAGATTTCAAATAACTTTTTGAAGACAAGTTTCTGAGATCTGGTCTTATACTCTTATTAAGAACTTCCATCATATTTTGATAGCATATTAATATTATTATTAAAATTACTAATATCAACAAGGAGACAACAAAACTGCTCAAAATACATAATACTCTACCAAGTCTCACAGGATACAAGACTAAAATGAAAATTTTTATTTTCTTTTGTCCAAAATTTGCTTAAGGTTCAGTCATTACCTATTAAGATATTTAACTGCTCATACTTTTAATTTGTTTATAATTGAGGTTTTGAAACAATAATTTCATTTCACCCTCTTTACCTACAGATAAAGCAGTAAACATTAAATAAAAATAAATGGCTTTTAAAAAAATCAGAGCTACTGAATCATCTATAGATTAATCTGGTACACAAACAACTGAAATGATAATGATGGCAATAATAATAATAACAATAACTAAGATTTATAAAGTACTACTATGTGCCAGGCACTGTGCTAAAAATTTTATAACTATCCTTACAATATTTATAATTTATGAAATCATTTCATTTGATCTTTGAAACAATGCTATGAGGTCAGTATTGTTATCCCCATTTTACATTTGAATAAACTGAGGCAAAGAGAGAGAGAGAAACAGAGAGTGTACCTGTCTCCATGATGACGGATGAGGAGAAAGATCACTAGCATATATGTGGTGTTTTAAAATTTACAAAGTGCTTTAATATTATTATTTGATTTAATCTTCACAATAACATGGAGAAATAGGTATTACCATCATCTCTATTTTACAGATGAGAAAACTGAGAATAAGAGATTGAACGATTTGCCAGGAACACATAGCTAGTAAGTAAAGCAGGATATGAACTGAATCTTCCTGGTCCAATCCATTATTCCACTCATACCCTAGTCATGATCTTTCTAAAAAGGTGGGAATCACTGTTCACAAGATGACAAAGAAAATATATTATAAGAATAACAATGAATCTTACAATTTTAATCATAAAATGGTAAGTAGATTATCTTCTGATCAGTGGCATTTCTTTCTTTTTATTTTTTTAAAATAAATTCAGAATTCCCAAATCTTTTGTGTTAAGAATATCCATCAAGTCCTAGCTAGGCAATACTTGAATAGTGTGCAAGCTTTTCATTCCTCCCCCTCAACACTTGAAAATTATACCCTCTCCGTGTTATTATGGCTTGAATTTTCCCTATATACCATGGGAAATAGAATTTCCTGGAATGAGAAAGATGAACATGTGTAAAACGTATTTTAAAGTGTCCCTCATATATTGGCCCCCCACCAATGTCAACTATTTTATATTCAAAAGTCCCAGATCTGCCTGTGAAAAACAACTCACAGTATTTTTATTGAAATTATGAATAACTTATAAATAGTGCATCCTGGCAACCAATCAAATACTCTTTTGTATTATGCAAAAAAGTTTGGGTGCTGATGTGCTGCCACCTTGAAGCATGGTTTTAAATAATATTTATATGAATTGTTTATGTTTACATTTCCTTTAACAGTACGTTGAGAAGAGAACTCTTGAGGGTGTTGAAACTTCTCTTGTTCTTTCTCAGACATTTATAAGCTAGTACAAAACCATAAATAAAAGATCCACTGGCATTATAACCATCATGCTTAATTGCTCGATCTACAAAATAAGCATTAACCCCCTTCTCCCCAACCCAAAATTTGAATGATGACTATTCTAGCTTATTTCTGGAAGAACTTAGGATCTGTGTAAGAAGAAAATCAACAACAAGGCAATAATCATGACTACTCAAATCCCAGATTTGGTTTCAGTTCTAGATTAAGCATCAAATGGATAACCTGTCTTCTCTGCTTTTTCCTACCCAAATCACTGAATGACAGTAAAGAAGTTTTTCAGTAATTTAAAGATATTAGTGATAAATACTGACCACTATTAAGAGCCATCCAGAACTCTACTTCCTCCATTATCAGCTAAACCAATGAAATCCTGATGAAGCCTAATTGTTGCTGAAATAATTCCAAATAATATAATATGGATGAACAGAACATTTTCTTCTTATCACCTCATTAAGCACTTTGGGTCAGAAGAAGAACATGTTCTAGCCAGTTATCCGTTCCCTTTCCCCAGAGAGGGAATGATTTTTCCTCCTGAAAAAACAGACATAAAAATACACTTTAGGAAGTTCAGGTAAAGAAGCTAACTGGGGTAGTTCCTTCAAGGCAAGATTAATTTTAAAAAGATATTGATTACAGTAAATCTATAATAAATTAAACAGATTAAATAATAATTGTGAAAATATCATCCTTTGTGATTACTACTTCTAATCTCTTGTGAAATTTCTGAATTATCTGTATCACCTACAACTTGCTTAGAGTTCTTATTCTCAAGAAGAGAATAGCAGAGGATAGCAGAGAGGATGTATATTTCTGAAGCATACTATTGTACCTGATTAGAGCTAAAGAGATCTTAGAAGCAATTGAATCCAATCCTATCATTTTGAAGATTAAAAAACAGGGTAGAAAATTAAATTAACTTGTCTAACTCTAGAGGGTTAGTTAGAATCTAAATCTTCTTGATTGAGTTCAGTATTCAACCCACTATCCCATGCTGTCTTTATAAAAAATAAACATCTACTGAACAGCCACTTTTTTTTTTTTTTTGCTGAGGCAATTGAGGTTAAGTGACTTGTCCAGGCTCACACAGCTAGGGAATGTTAAGTGTCTGAGACCAGATTTGAACTCAGGTCCTCCTGACTTCAGGGTTGATGCTCTATCCACTGTGCCACCTAGCTGTCCCGAATAGCTACTCTTTAAGAGGTTTTAACCACCAGGTATTGATGGTTAAAGAATATTTGATTAATATTAATATTATTAAGGTTTGCCTTGGGTGACTACAATATTCATTAAGTCTTCTTCAGAGAATTTGCTAATAAGACTTCCTTTAGAAGATTCTTGTGCTAAAAAAAACCTTTTCTATATAGTCATTCATAATGGCAAATATAAAATGAGTTCCCATTTGAAATCTAGGAAAATGCTTTTAATCAGAATATTGCATTTCTGTTTACAAAAATATATGCTAAATAAATCCTCAAATTACCTTGTCAAATGGCCAGGAAAAGAGAACAAAAGTAAATTTTTTTAAAATCCATTCATAGAACTTAAAGTAAAAAAGGAAGACATGAAGAATTTATTTTGCCTATTTAGGAAAGCCCTATAGTTATTGCTTTTCCAGTATATAAGGAACACTGAAGCAGTTAATAAAAAACACTACAAAAGGGAAATATTTTGTATAGGTCTTCCAGCAAATTTTCAAGATATACTTCCATAAATACTAAAAGATAATATGATTTCAGTGGTGTTGGCACTTTCCCTACTGGCACTAAGTACACCCACTCTGTGCCTAAATAGGTAATCTTTGGGAGAGTCTATGGTTGAATAAACATATGACGTGCTGGCCAACATAATGGTTAGGTAAGTTGGCTCCTCAGGTGACAAAGGAACACAGTAATCATCACAACCACATTCAGGTTTTCCAGTTTGGTTGGGTACGACACATCTTACGGAGAACTTTGGAGAATTCAGGGTCAGGTCTAAGTCACCATGAGGAAATAGAGTAGAATCTCAATGGAATTTTCTAATATATTTATATCAATATACAAGCAAGGAGGCAACAATTAATACCCACAGAAAATGAATATTTTTCAAATAAATCAAAGGTGGTCTGTGATTGCTGTCTTCCAGCCCCTCCCACCCCTCCACTGCCATTTGTTCAGTTCTTCATGTTGCAGTCATGTTTGGGATTTTATTAGCAAAGATTCTTGAGTGATTTGCCCTTTCCTTCTCCAGCTCATTTTAGACTTAAAGAAACTGAGACAAATGGAGTTAAATGACTTGCACCCAGGGTCACAGTTAAGTGTCTTGAGGCTAGCTTTGAACTCACAAAGATTCCTGATTCCAGGCTGGCCACTTTATCCACTGTACTACCTAATTTCTCTCTTATGATCCCATAGTTAATAGGTTAAACAAGTTAGCAATTAAAGAGTCTTCTTGGTAAATTTTTAGCTTTTTTTCTTTTTTTTCAAAAGATACACTTATTTATAAGTAATTCAGCTGTAAATGATCTCTATATTTCACAATTTATTGTCCTAAAAGTGATTTTATGATTACCTAGAAAGCTTTTATTCACCTTAGATGAATAGGAGAGTAGCTATTTCCAAGTTGTAAACTATTTGCCAACTCTATTCTAGCAAATGGATTTTTGGAAATAAATTGCTGAATTGAAATCCCTCTTGATTTAACTTTAGTCCTCTTATCTCTTTTGTTCTGACGGGAAGTAATTTGGTTTTGAAAAATTAATTTATCCCCAAACAACTGCTATTCTATTCCATAAACTGAATGATCACTCCCAACTCCCTTTCCTCCAAGGAAAATGTGACACTGGCAAAGTCAGTAACAATAATTTAATCTATAAAGCTATAAATCCTCATTAAGATTAACTTTTAACAGTGCCTTCAACTTTAAAATTATATATCTATTATGCCATAAATGTTTATGAATTCAAACTTTTTGTTTGGTAAATTTGTAAGACACATTTCAGTTTTTTGTTCTGTTAAGAGAGAGTAGGGACACTTCAAGGCTACTAAAATCTAACATATTTTAAAAGTTACTATGATGATATGAATTCCTGGGATTATAAAGCCAAATGTTTCCTTTGAAAACCAATTTATCTGTCTTTGCTTATCATGTGATAAGCCTTATCTTTAGATTATTAGCCCAATGATTTCCTCGTCTCCTTTTCAAAGCAATTCCCAGTGGTAGGAAGAAAAGCTAAAATTAAAAAAGTGACCAAAAAATGGCTAAAAAACTCGCATTTATTCAAAACAAAAGGCCCATTTAATTTTCAGTGAAAACTGATTTCTGGCGTTTTTTCACATACTTGAACTATAATTTAAAGATTTTCCAATTTAACATTTGATTCTATTTTAAAAGTGAGCCCTCAATTTGCCATTTTCAAATACTCAAGGATTTCTTTTATTCACTATTATTTCTGCAATGAAATTGAAGGAAAGAATCAATAAATCAGAGAAAGACCCAGGAGCCAGTAGAGGGAGAGGAAGGAAAAGAAATACATACCAAGAGATTTTAATGGAGTAATGTAACTTTAAAGTTATTTAGGGTATTATATGAGGAACGTTTAAAGTCATGCTGCATTTTTTTGCAAACACCAGCATAAATGGGCTGCCACTTCTTGATATTTCTCCTATGGAAGGAATGAAATTTAGTCAAGGTTCCATCAGTCAACCTCCAGGAGAATCAAAGATCTCAGAGTTGGAAGGAATCACGGCTACTCTGTAGTCCAATTCATTTTTGAAAAATGGTCATCCAACCTCTTACATAAACATACCTCCAGTGAGATTTAATGGATTATACATATATATATATATATATATATACACATACATATATATATATAACTTATAAATGATAATACATTTATATATAAATATAAAAATAAAAAACCAAAGTCTAATATCTAATATCAGCCCTTGTCATTTCTACATAGGTTTCCTGCCTTTATCAGTTAAGCAAAACTTGTCTTTTCCATGTCTCTCTAGTCTGGGAACCCTGTTTCTCTTAAGACAGCCCAAAATGGCTCTAGCTTTCTTGGATGCCTCATAACACTACTGGCTCATCTTGAGAATTTGGTCCCCTTAAACCACTAGATTTTTCCCAAATAAATGTGCAATACAACCATACCTCCCCTTTATCTTATATACCTATACCTACATATTTAAAACTCAAATAAAAGACTATATACATTTACCTCTAAGAGATTTCACTTTAATGCTATTAACTCATGTGTACATAGTTCTTTAAAGCCTGGATTACCTCTGATATACATTACCATGGAATGAAATAGTTATTAGAGCAAGAAGTGGCTCAGAGATCTAGCGGAATCCCTTCAATTTATAGATAGGGAAACAAGAGGCCAGGGTTGGAGGCAGGACTCCAAACCATATCCTCTAGAATCACTGATCTTTCCATCTTACCATCTCATGACATTTCACACACACACACACACACACACACACACACACACACACACACACACGGCAACCAAACTCTCATCAATCACAATAGGTCAGAGTCTATATTACAGTGTTAAAGTTTAAGGATATATCCCTTTATTCAATAACAACTTTTTTCCCACAGAATATGTCCTGCAATGGGGTTTTTTTAGGTGGTTTTTTTTTCGGGGGTGGTGGTGGTGGTGGAGAATTGCTATTATATGGAAAGAAAATGTATTCATTTATCTTTGAAAATGAAAATATTAAAAAAAAAATGAACTTGCAAAGTATATCATGAGATTGACTCTGTTTCCTTGGGTGACTTCTTTAAAGTTGCTCATGGAAGAAAAAACAGATTATCCACTGAGCCCCCTTCCCCACTGTGATTGACAAGTATCTAAAAGAAAACTGTGGAGATCAAGAAGGGAGAGAATCACCCTTCAAATAAACATACATCTTAGAAAAAAAAAAAAAGATGTGCTTTTGTTCAGATAGTTTGGACTAAACAGCTTTTGAGGTTCAATTCTGAGACGTGGCAATGTACAATCTGAACTGTAAGCAAATCAAGATTGTTTCCCCCTTAAATAATAAAGTAAATCTGTGTGAGACCATGTTTTGATTCTCAGTTTTTGTTCAGATTCTTTAATTGGTTATGGCTACTAAAATGCTTATTGCTCCTGGAGCCACCTAATTTCTGACAACTACCTTTTTCTTTCTTCCTTAACTTAAAGTAATTACAGATATGTAAACAAACATCAGATGCCTTGGGGAAGATAATCCTTACATCACACTCTATCCTGTTACTTCTAGGCAAGGGGAGTATGAAGGAAGGAGAGGGCTTTGTGATTTTCTGAGCAGAGTTCCAAAGTGGAGATTTTCTAGCAATCCACCTGGTAGAGGAAACCACGCTGCCATGACTGCCAGGCTTTCTATGTAAGTCTTGCCTAGCTTTACAGCCATGACCAAAGCAAGCAATGATGCACAAAATGATTATGGCCTGAAGGCACAAGCAACAAATTAAATGTAGCAATTAAATCTTGCCAAACTTCTGGTCATCTTCTTAGAAACAGGATAAAGATTTATATGATAGAATATTACCAAAGAAAATGTGGGTGGTTTTAAGTCACTAAGAGAAACAGGCAGAAAAAAACATCAACTTCTGTCTGATAATCTTTGCAAATAGTCTCTACTTAGGAAAATTTGAGTTTACAGAATTTAAAGCAGAAAGGGACTGTGTTCTACTCTTCTGAGCAAGGGGAAGTGAATTATCCCAAGGTCACATAGATTTTTCCACTCCATCCCCCCCCCATCATTCAGTAGTTTTCTTCTCTTCCTTCTTTGTCCCAAACTCATATTTAATAGTTTCACAGACATTAATTTAATGGATCCTCAAAACAACTCCAGATGATCACTCATTACCATAAGTCCTGGACACTCAACACATGCCTTCCTCAGCCTGGCACAAATTAGGAGTTTGTATTGTATTGTATTGTATTGTATTATTAGATAGATATTTTAATCCCCAGTGGATATGTGACCAAAATTATACAGATTCCAATCCTGTTTTCTGAATCTCAAATCCAATCCTATTTTCATTATGTCATACTGCCACCCCACAAAGTACATCATATACCACAAATTCTTTTCCTTTTTTTTTTTGGAGGGAATCTTGTATATGTGTGAGATGTGAATTGTCAAACCAGGAATTAAAACATGTAACTAGTAAGTGGTGGAACTAATCATCTATCTCTCTAGCCATTACATGACAGTTGAATTTCATTATTAAAGGTTTTAAAAGTGTGGGGTTTCTTTTTTAAAGCAATATATTGCTTTTTATGTAAAAATTTCTGGCAATTTACTTAAGTATATTCATGTTCTGGTTTGTTAGTATTCCCTCTCCATAAATTCCATTAAAGGATTTACATTTTCTAGTCTGAGTCTCTTAGTATTTTTATAATATGGTAAATTAGGCCAAATTTCAGGTAGCAGTAGGTTGTATTTGGAGCAATTTTATTAAAATAAAAAATACTGCTTTTACTTGGTATCAGGTCAAATGATATTTATTTGAAAAGCAACATAATTAGTTAACTATTTTATTATTCATAAAAAAACTTGATAATTAAAGGAGAAATTGGAAAAAGCTATGGTTTTAGTATTAACATTACATCATTCCTTTTTAAAGAAATATTTGGAGGGCTTGAGGGGACACTGATATTAATTTTTATTAATGACTGATTTAAAATTTCCTTTTCTGTAACTAAAGAACCAATTTTTATAAAAGGCTCAAAGTCTACATTTACAGAGAACCCTTCCCCCAAACCCAGATGGCAATGTTCATTAACTCCTTAGGAATTAGATCTTAGCATAAGTCTCTTGAAAATAACAGTTCAAAGCAACTTTGACAGGTATGAGGTTCTTTCCTCCCTTGAAGCTGTGGCTCCAATGTATTATTTTGTTTAACACAAATGTACTTATTTTTACTCTCCTGGTATACATCACTTACATCACTAACATTAACACTAACAATGTTTAATTCATCCCTTTCCATAAACACCAGGAACAATAACTTTTCATATATGAACCATTTATTAACTGCCAGTATTTTGGCAGTTAATGGTCTTTAGACCATTCTGAAAAAAAACTATAATGTTTGTGCTTTCATTAGCATTTTCTTTTACTGGAGAATTGTTCAAACACATGACAAGAGTTAAAAAAAAATAATAAAATCAAACCCTCCAAATTGCATAAGAAAATGTCTATCTAGATTTGAAGTCTCAATAATGAGACAGTTATTAGAGAAAAGAACCTTGGAATTGCTAACATATAGGAGTTTTGATATTTTGCACTATTCTCACAGTTTATTACATAGTTTTATCTCTTTAAAAAAAAAAAAAAAAGCTGCATTAGCAACACCCTGGATTCACAACAATGGAGAGTGTTGCAAAATTCCCAATAAATTATTTCAAAAGAGAACCATGGGATGATTGGCCCTTTTAGGCAAAGGACGTCTAAAGAAATAAAAGAAATAAAACAATTAACGAGAGGTGCTACAACTAAATTGATGCAATACTCTCACTTATTTGGTTTTCTTTAAAAGGAAATTGGACTTTTTAAAAAAGTGATCCATCAATGAAGAGAAAGGTGAGCTTTTGGCTCAACTTTTGCTGAAATCTTTTGATAGGTACTTAACAATTTATGCTAAGAAAGTGTCTAAAATGCCTATTATCTTTTGATACAGGGACCTTACTTCTAGGCAGATATCATCAGGAGGTCCCCTACCTAAAATATTCACAGCAAGTACTTTTTATAATAGGAAAAAATAAAATAATCTGAAAACAAGACTTGCTTATTGATTGGATAATAGCTTTAAAAATGTTTTACATGAATGCAATAGAAATCATATACTATGAAAAATAACATGAAAAATCAGAAAAGCATAAAAAAGACATGAACTGATATGGAATGTAATAAACAGAATCAGGAAATAATATATACTAAAACTACAATATTAACAAAATAAAAAAAGAATCGCAATATAACATTTCGGAACAATCTTATCCTTAAAGAGAAAAACTCTTGTTTGAAGAGGTAGAAGACTTAGATATGAAACACAGCATCCATCAGTGGATAGAGATTTGGATCTGGAATCACAAAATCCTAAATTCAAATCTACCCTCAGACACTTAGTAGCTGTGTGATCCTGGGCAAGTCACTTAAGTGCTGTTTGCTTCTGTTATCTCAACTATAAAATGGGGGGTGTTAATAGTACCTTCCTAGCAGGGTAGTTGTGAAATCATATGTAAAAGATTTATAGCAAAGTGCTTGATAGATAGTAGATACTACATAAATGCTTATTCCTTTCTCTTCTTCCTGGTTAAGACTTAATTTGGTTAATGAGTTTTACTGAAACTGATTTAAAAAAAAATCATTGTACAAAGGATGGCTATCTGGGTTGGTGGGTAAGGGGAGATTATGAAGATGATGTTAAAACAAATGAGAATTGATACTTTAAAATGAAACTTATTGGAACAACTTACATGTTTCATTAAGGCTTTGAAATCACAGTAAGCAACTCTTTGAATGCTCTACAACAGAGAATTACAAATAACAGAAATAGATAAAGGAGCTGGGCAACGAATGAGAAGCCCACATACAACAAAACAGACCAACTCGTATATGTATGCTCTGTTCCAAACTCCAAAGTTACAGGTCTACTTTATTCAAATTACAGCTGATAAACAATAATTATTTTAACGTAGATGTTTTGGAAAAATAGGTAAAGTTATCTCACTAACACTGTAAACACAAACGTACCACTTATCATGTTGGAGTGATTCAAAGGTCAAAAAAAGAGCGGGCCAGAAGGAAGGGAAAGAAACTCTTTATATTTCCTTGGCAGAAATAATAAAATGTAACCCCACGATACAATATGTACAATTCCAGATTTCAAGGAAAACTCCTTCAAATTCAACAGCAGCTAGCAGCTTGTCTCTATTTGCCGTCACTCTAGATCAGAGAAATCCACATGCTTTTTTTCTATTTTACCCTTCCCTCCCTACCCCCTCCAGTTACACTTGAGCTCTCTGACTGAAAAGGTCTGGAACAGATTAAAAGTCGGGCCACAAAATAAAAAGCCTTGGCATGTTGTCAAGCCTGTCTGGGATGTGTATCCCATACACAGTGGGCCCAAAAAGGGAAACTGAAGACAGTTGAGAACTTTGTGAAGCTGAATCTCAGGACATTGCTAGTTGTGAGGTTTGGTTTTTGTTGACTGGTTATGAGGGACTTGATGAGGGCCAACAGAGGCAGAGAGCTCATTTATTTTTGAAGAAGGAAAGGCCATGTTAATTGTTAATGGAACTTTACAATAATCACAGCAAGCTATTTCATCCCACTCCCGTAGTTGAAATCATTGCTCAAAAATGAATTGTTTTGTTCTAATTCATGACCTTTGCTGCTTAGCTCAGATTTTATTCTCACTCTACTTCACAAATGCTCAAATTGAAAAAATGTAACATGACTGGTTTTGTTGCTGTTTTAAGACATGGAAAAGCTGAATCTATTTTTTTTCTAGGATGATTTAGAGGAACAGGGCTGATATCTCTCTAATCACTACATTTATTATTTCTCATAGTTTCTCAGTTTCCTATTTCAACCACAAGTCCTTCTTCATGTAATAAACAGAATTCAAAGTTGGAAAGTACTTGCTGCATTACCTCTACAACATACAAACAGGTCTGCAGCTCAAAAGACTAGTGTTTAAGCTAAACCATATATCTGTCAAAGCTGATGGCCTCGGAGTGTGCTCCACCTTTGCCGTGACTAGAATAGTGGGTTCAACCTGTCTCCCAGACTGGTCAGTCAGTCTAGCCTCCTCTCTGTTTCACCTAAGGGCAATCGGAGGCCTGAGTTTTGCACTCTCCCTCCCCTTTTGGTAAAAGGTACCCACACAGTCACATGAAATTAGTAATGCTTTGGACAGCTCAGTTATTTTAACTAAGCAGACCTAAGTTTTTCCAGGGCTGTATTTAGATGGCATTCACAGAGTTAATGCCTCTTTCTCATAAGGGCCCTGCCAGTTGTTGTTAGGTCAACCCCTGTAAAGCTTCAAAGATTTTTTATCCCCTTAGCCTGACCTACTCAGTGATCTGCACACTGTTTTCATTTAGCTGCACCGAGTCCAAGACTAAAGCTTCAAAACCACAATGATCTGCTCCTTTTTATACTCATTTTTCCATAGCTCTGGAAAAATACCTCAGAAATACAACTAAAGAGACTGAAAATAGTGAATTATCAGAATAATAAACTAAGAGCAAACTCATACACCATTATCAAAACACAGACACTTGGGGAATGGAATGTTGATTTGAGGTAGGAAGGGGATGTGGTAATTAAGAAAATTAATTTATTTTGTTGTTGTTGGGGAGGAAGAGGAGGGAGGGAGGGGGAAAGATAAGGTAAGGAGGGGGGGGGAAGAGGAAGAAGGGAAGAGAGAAAGGGAGAGAGAGGAAGAGAAGACGGAGAGAAATTGTTTGTGAAGTCACTCATTAACCCACTTCCAAGATGACTGGCTGATATTTCATTTAAAGCAAAGGGTTGGGTTGACATGAGTTAGAAGCCGTGTCAGTAGAAGCGAGGCATAAGAATATGTTAAATTACATCACAGAGGAGAGCTGAAATTATGAGCTGGCAAGCAGGTTTCAAATGCTGTTTGACAGCCTGATTATTATTATTATAATTTGAAAAGACTTTAAGTAAGGTCATTTTGTCTCACATAGATGTGTGATGAGCAGTGACTTGGATTGGTTAACCCCAGGATGCCTGGCAAACTAAAAGGTTTGGCTAAATAACTAACCTGAACTTCCAAGATTCCAAAGATTAAAACAACAAAAGTGTGGAAAAAATAGTACTTAAAAAAGTAGGATGGGCTCTGCAGATTTTTCTAATGCTGTTAACTTTTAATGTCACTTACACTTAAAGACATGCACACAGAGAAAGAGTAACAAGAAATATTCTAAAACATTTGTCTGAGATGAACCTTTACCAAAACGAGGGTCAAGTCTTGGGTCTAGCCAAGAGGTGGTCTTGTTCTTATGGTTTATGTAGTAAATTTCTCCATCCTGGGTCATGGCTTGTTCCCATCCATCAGGAAGGGGCCCTGCAATATAGAAGGAATTCATTGTTGGCTCTTTATTTGCTGCAGCTGAAAAATTGTTCTATTAAAAAAAAAAAAACAAAAAAAAACTTCACATATAAAACAATTTATAAGTCGAGTCTATGTATCCTCTGAGAGAAAAGTCATGATGACCCTGCTACTAATGCATTATATCAAGCAAACAAAATAAGAATTTATGCCTTTCCTGATTATTAATTTTGTTTTAAAAATCATATTTTGTGATGTGTTTTTTATCCTTTATTGTTATTTAGCAACTTTTCTAGTTTCAAAATCCCTTTTGATATTCTGAAAGACATCCTTATTGTTATGATCTATAATGAAAATAATGATGATAAATTAGGCTTATCAGAATGAAATTAGTATCAATATCAAAGATAAAAATCAGAGCCACACAATTTTCTCTTATTTTAGTGAATAAACATTGCTACCACTCAAGAAACCTCTACAAACAGGGAGGGTCCTAAGATTAAGGGAACTAAGGATGTAAACCTTAAATGTACTGAAGTTTACTTATTCTCTCCCTTTCCCCCACTAGATACATGTAGAGAGTGCTATCCTACTATCCCAGTCATAATATAGTGGGAAGATCTTTGAAGATTTCCCAGTTCTGGCACTCAATGGCTACTACTCTAAACAAATCACTTAATCTTTCTGAGTCCCAGTTTTCTCTTCTTCAAAAATTGAATAATAATACATATACTGCAGTGGGTGTTGTTTTTTTTTTTTTTGGGGGGGAAGGATATATTGTTATATATGAAACATACCAGCTAAGTCACTTTAATTTTCTATACTTTCTAAAGATGAGCAATTTAACATAGTATTATGGAAAGATTCACCTAAAGTTAGGAGAAATTAAAAGCTTTATCCCTAACGATTACAAAAGAATATCTTATAGTTAACTAGTATAACCTTTGTAATGTCAGTTTTCACATTTGTAAAATGGGATAATATTGGATATAATATAATATTTATAATACCTACCTCACAGGATTGTAGTAAGAATCAAATGAAATAAAAAATACAACTGTCAATGGAAGGCAAACCACAGCCTGAATAGAAATACCCCATTACTAACTACTTTTCAAGTGGTCAGTGTAATATAGTCGAAAAAGAATAAATTCCTTCTTTTTGGAAAATTCTCTAGGACCTACAGTTTCTCATTCCACACTGGTGGAAAGGGAAAGCTCCAGAAAATTAGGTGCAGTATATTGAACCTCATGTCAATCTTTGTGTCTACCAAAATTTTTGGATGGAGGAATCAAAGAATATAGTTTAAAATGTAGACATAAACCAAACCAAACAAACAAACAAAAGGCATCACAAACCAAGTAATTGCTTTATGGAGAAGTAACATAATGACTGAAAGCCTCAAATGAACATCAATTAGGGATCAGGAGGGGGCAAATCACAGGCCATAAAACAGTGCTGAGACTATAACTGGAATTCCTCTATGGAATAAGGGCATTTTAGTCTCCTCTCCCAAATCCCTAGAATCAGAGAGTTTGAGTTTTCAATGTGTTACTTCAGAGCAATAAAGGAACATCCCCCCCCCCCCCCAACTCACCACCACGTCTCCATTGTCATTCCCAGCCACCTTTTTCTAGAAGTTCTTGTAATGTTCTAGTGGTTTCTCCCTCTTTTCACTCTGGCAGATGGTCTCTGAGAGATTCTCTGGCCTAGAAATTCTATCATCCTGCAGCCAGCCCAGTTCTGACTTGTCCCTTGAACCATACTCATCAATCACCAGGCTCATACTCAAAAGTTTTCTCTTTGAACTACCAAAGAGTTCTCCTACCTTTATAAACCCAGGATTACCTCCAAGCTGATGAAGTGCTGGACAAGGATTTCAGGTGGCTCACCCTAAATATACCTTGGGTAAAGGACTACTCCAAATTAAGCTGACACCTGGTCAGCAAGGCAGATACTGGTCAACAAATGTTCATTAAGCATTTACTATGTACCATGTGCTGTGCCAAGTGCTAGAGATTCAAATTAAGACAAAATAGTTCTTGCCCTCAAGGAAGTGGGGAGACAATGTGTAAATAATTAGGAACAGATTAGACATGCAGGGTAGGTGAAAGATAAGTCAGGGAAGACTAACAACTACTGAAGAGGTTTGGAAAGGCCTTCTCCAGAAGGTAAGGTATGAGCTGAGTCATGAGGGAAACCTAATCCATTTTCCTGGAGAGCTCTGATTTTTTTTTTTTTTTTAAATCCTTGAGGAATTCTGCCAAAGGAAACCAGGTCAAATGGATCTGCCTATTTCTAACTATGGTGTTTTACCCGAGCTCTAGATTTCAAATCACTGAACTGGGGACTCATTATTGTGTTCAAATGAACCTAAATGGTGCAAATGAAAAACCATGCTCTCCTTCAACTAAGACTCTAGCTCATGTGTCCTTCACTTCCTCTCTTCCTACTAATCCTCTACCATCCTCAATCAGTTGGATTTGGAATTGATCTTGCATTCTCTACTCTCTCTCTCTTTTTTTTTTTCCTAGTGGAAATAGAATCTGAATATAAATCTAAACTGGATTTAGAGACAAAAGACTAGGTTCAGATCTCAAATCTGTCACTTACTCCCTCAGGAGGTTGCTTCATCCCTCTGAACCTCAGTTTCTTCACCTGCAAAATGAAGGTGAAGTGGGACTCAATATCTAGTGTTTACACAGCTCTTTAAAGTTTATAAAGTGATGTTTAAGATACAATACCTCATTTGGTTCTTACAACAATCCTGTATGTAAATGCTATTATTATCATTCCAATTTTACTGGAAAAAAGAGAGACTAAATAATTTGCCAGGGTCATACAGTAAGTATGAGGCAGGATTTGATCTCTGATTTTGCTGAACTCAAGTGCTGTATATAACCTCTAAGCCTTTTCTAGTCCTAAAGATATTATTCTATAATTCTACTGTTAGTCCAACTAAAGCTCACAGCCTCATTCACTGTTTTATTGCATTTGAAAATATAAAACCATTCTTAGTCCTAGGAGCACAAAAACAGGCTGGCTAGTAGGACCTGGCTTTTTGTTGATCCCTGCAATGAACCTTTAAAGTTGGCTAGTACTCTTTATGTACATTTTAGAAATATGTGTTATAACAAAGGAAAAAGATAATTTATCTAAATTAGCATCTTCTAAATCTCAATTCAGAATCACAGAATTTCAGAGCTGGAACTTTAGAAGTCATTTAGTTCAAACCATACTCCCCAAATATTCCCTTTACCACACATATATAAAGTGGTTATACAGCCTTTGCTTTAAGACCTCCAGTGAGGATGAGACATTACTTCTAGAGAAGCCCATTCTACTTCTGGATTTCCCATCTATAAGGTTTTCCCTTACATTAAGCCTAAATGTGCTTTTTGCACCTATTCCACCAATTTCCACTTATCTACCTGATCTTATACTCTGAGCTCTCTCCTACATGTCAGTCCTTGTTAGACTTTAAAACAGATGTCTCCCAAGAATCTTTGTCTTTTCTAAACTCAATATCCTTAGTTCCTTTAACTGACTCTCATATGGCATGGATGCTATTAACAGGGATGCTTCCCAGATTACTACAGTTCTTTCCAAAATATGGTTCCCTAAATGGAACACAACACTTCAGATGCAGTCTGATCAGTGTGGTCTAAAGTAAAACTATCACTCTTCCTTCCTGGACTTAATCCTGTTCTTAATTCAGCTTTAACTCTTATTAGCTTTCTTGGTTGACAAAGGGCACTGCTGACACATTGAATCTGTAGTCCAGGAAGACGCAAGATCTATTTTAGATACACTATCTATATAGTTTTCCCTCATCTTGCATTTGTGTATCTAGCACAAAGGTTTTAGTCTAGAAAAATCACTCTATCCTCTACTTCTTACTTCTCTGGGTTATTCCAGAATGTTTGATATCATAAGCAAAAAAGGAATTTTAAATAAGCAGAACAGATTGGGGGAGGAGGGAAGAGTTCTACCCAGAAAGGTATAGTTATTTTAATATGAGAAGTAAAGCAAGCTACAGAAATTTGGTTAAGGGCAGATGACACAGAGTTTAGTATACTATGAATGACATATACCTGATAGTCAAATTTGGATCATTTAGTTTGGGGAGAATGTATTATGTGCTCCTGGTTGGTAGATTGATTGCTTGGTTGCTATGGTAGAAGCTCTCTTTTCTTGCAACATTAAAAATAAAAATAAACAAAATTCTACTCAGGGCATTGTGAGTGACTCATTATTAAAATGACTCATTATTAATGTCCTGTTACCGATTAAGGATCCTCCTGAATTAGAGATAACTAACTAAAGACAAACAAAAGTTAGTGAAACAAAAAGGTCTAGACCTTCCTAGAACTCTTGAAATCACGCCCAGTTTTTTTACTGTCCAAAAACTTAGGAACAGCAAATAGGCCATCAGAAGAAATGAATGGTTGCAAAAAAAAAAAAAAAAAACCCACACCAAAGACATATTATAATTAGTTCACATCATAGACTAAAAGAATTTACCAGAGAAATAAAAAATTAAGAAGAATTAGTAGAAGTTTGGAGTAGATGAAGCTAAAAGCCAATCAGCTCTCAAATTGTGAGAACAAATTTATGATTACAAATTTATTTCTGAACATTTCATTTGCTTAATTATCACTTATATATAAAATAAAATAGACTAGCCTGGGATTTCTCCTTAAGTTCTCTTCTTTAGAACTTATTTACTCACATAGCTGCAACTAGGCATAATGGTGTAAAGGGAAGAATGAGAGTTTTGCAGTAAGAGAGGATCAAAGTGTGAATCTTGCCTTTAAAACCTACCTTACATCTGATTTTTGGCAAGACTCAACCTCTAAGTACTGCAAGATGGGAATCAAAACAAAGCAGTCCCTTATCTTCCAGAGATTTACATTTTACTAGTTCCCCATCTTTTTCTACATAGGGATAATACTGACCTACCTTAAACAGCTGTCTTGAGAAGCTTTTGTAAAATGGGGATAACTGATCTCTCAGGTAGTTGTGAGGTCAAATGAGAAAATATACAGTGGCCCAAAAATCTTATTGTGTTTTTAAGCTATTAAAGTTTAAAACTTTGGAAAGTGACATGCCTAGTGAAATGCTAAGTAAATAGTAATTGTTTAGCTAAATAGGTCAAATTGTGATGTAACTACACTAATTATCCCACAGTATCACTAAAAAGAATCATCCAGTCTTTTCCAAAAGATTTTTTAGAGAAGGAGAACAAACTAAATTCCTAGTAATCCCATTTCACTTTGTGACTGAGCCTAAATCTACTTGCCACTCTCTGTAACTTTCACCCCTTATTCTTGCTTATGTTGAGTTTAATTCAACAGACATTAAGTACTCAGTATAAAGATGTACTAGGGAAATAGAACACTTAAACAGATACAAAAATTTAAGGAAAAAGATAACACAAATAGCAAGAGAGATCAGAAAAGACTTTGTATAAATTGGCACCTGAGAAGAACATTAAAAGAAGGGAAGTATTCTAAACAGTGAACATGAAGGTGCTTTCCTTGCCATATCCAATCCAAGTCTTCTATATTCTGGATATCCTTTTCAATCGATTCCCTCTACACTCTGCATTTCAGAACCCTGGGCTCTAATAGGTGAATTTTTGCCTTATCTTGCCTAGAATCAAGCCTCCATATTACTTCCAGGCCAACACTTCCAAATGATGCTGCTCTATGTACTTTAACCCTCAAAGTCATTCCACTTTCTCTAGCTCCCATTTATGTGTTGTTGTCTTCTATAAAATGTAAGCTTTTTGAGGGGAAGAACTGTTTTTCTTCCTTGTATCCCAGCATTCAACACAGTATGTACAGAAAGTATTTCAATAATTTGATGATTTATTCAAGGTACAGAGAACAGCATAAACAATGTCACAGGTGCAAGATATAGAAATCCAAGCAGGCAAATTGGGCTAGAACCAAAAATATGTGAAAGGGAATAATGTGAATTAAGTCTGGAAAGGTAAGTTGAAGTCAATATGTGAAGGACTTTAGAGGACAAGTTTAAGCCTTTGAAGGTTTTTAAGCAAGAGAATAATATGGTCAAATGCCAGCACTTAGCCCAATACCTGACACACAATGGGTGTTTAAAAAAAAAAAAATGATTGTGCTTAAGGATGGATAGGATAAGGAAGAACATGGAAGCAAGAAATCCCCCTCGAAGGCTACTGTTATAGTTTAGGCATGGTACTGAATAGATTAGCTAACATGCATGAGGAAATAAGGATTCAATAATATAAATTTGTTAACACTTTTCAAAACATCTGCAAAGCCTAATAAAATGAAATTTAATATAGATAAATGCAAAATCCTGTACCTGTTTAAAAAAACAAACAAACACAACTTCCTAGGAAAGGAGGAGGCATAGGCAAATAGTAACAATTCCTGTGAAAAAGATGTGAAAATTTTATTAAACAACAAACTCAATATTTAGCTTGTTATGGGCAGATGCCCCTTCTCCACACTCCACCCCCCCCAAAAAAAAAACCCTAATGCAGTTCTAGGCTTCATTGAGAAGCAAAAGGTTCTATTGGGGAAAGTTTGTTATGCTCTATGTTCTTGTCAGATTATACCTGGGATACTGGGCTCAATATAAACAATCTCCTTACATCTAGCAGTGGACATCTAGGATGGTAGAAGGCTGGAAATGATGGCATATGAAGATCAACTAAAGAAATGAATAGTTTTAATTTGGAAAGAATATTTAGGGGTGAGAATAGGATACAATAACTGCTTCAAATGTTTGCATGCCTATTATTGAGAAGGATTAAACATGTTCCACCTGGTTTCAAAGGAGAGTTCTAAAAGTAATGGGCAAAATTGCTAGAAATACCTATTTAGACTTGCCATCAAGAGAAATCTTTCTGACAATCATGAGTTATCTAGATGTAAAATGAGTCATCTTGAGAAGACTTCTTATTTAGCAGTCTCTGCTTTCTCTGTGAAGCCTTTGTTCATCCACAAGCAGAAGGTATTCTCTTCCTAGAGTTTTCCTAAAGCATTTTGTTTGTATCTCTCCTTTCCCCCATTCATACTCTACTTTGGACTAAAGTTATCTATAAACATGCCATATCCCATATAGTATGGTGCAAGGAATATCTGATGTTTTATCTTTTTCATTCCAATACCTAAAACACAGAATTAATAAATGTTAGAGGCTATAAAAATTCAATGTTGTGGCTATGCCTGGTCCATATTCAATAAAATATTTACTCTATGAAGATAATTTGCATTTAGTATGTTTAAAAAAGTATAATGAGATTAGTCACATAATGGATTGTTTTCTTCTAATCTATTCTCCACAGAGCATGCCAAAAAGCCCTTTAAGATCAATTCTATTCTGAAAACATGGTATAAAAGAGAATTTTTCAACAACTAGATATCTCTAAAAATGGATTGAACTTCCTAGTTAGGTAGTGAATTCCATACTGGAATCATTTGAGCACAAGTTTTATGTCCATTTGGCTGATTTTGAAAAGGAGATTATTGGATAGAGGATGAGATTAGATAAACTCCAAATCTCCTTAAAATTTTAAGGTACAATGATTCCATATAAATAGTCACAGCTGAATGTGGTGGTACATGCCTATATCCTATACTTCTGGGATTCCTTAGGCTGGTGGATGGCTTGAGTTCAGCTAAGAGTTATAGAAGGACTAAAGCCAATTAGTTATCCACACTAACTCCCAACACTAATGCTGAGAGGTCCTAGAAATGGAAACCACTAGACTGCCTAGAGAGAGATGAACCAGGACTGATTGGGAACAGGGAATAGGTTAAAGCTTTAATGCTGATAAGTATAGAAATTGGACCTGTGAATGATTACTGCATTCCAGCCTGAGCAAAACAGGGAGACAGTTTCCTCCCCCAAAACCCACCCCCATATCTATCCACTTTTCTACTCATCAACCACCTACTTACCTACTTAAATAAATAAGAAATCCCTAGACATAAGATGGATCTATAATTCAGATATAAATAATAGGACAGAACTGGAAGGGACCGTAGATTATCATAAAGTTCAACCCCCATACTTTTCAGAGGCCCAAAGAAAAATAACTTGGCCCATGTATTACTAGTAAGTAGCTAAAATCAAAATTTGAATGTTCTTTAGAGAGAAAGATTCAAGTTAGAAAAGTAACTGCAACTCTGGACCTCTTTTAGGCCTCTAAGGGTTTTTAAAACAGGGAATCTTCCCAAGCTAAATTAATCTCAGACATACTTTCTCTGATTATAATTTTCATATTTGTAGGCTAGATATTTGTACAATATAAGTCAACTATAGTGTCAACTCTCAATCAAGTTAAAGTCCCAAGTAACCCTGTAAAAAATGTATACCATAAATGGTGAAATGGGATATGTTATTAGTGACTGTAAAATTCTGCATCATACTTTCCCACCATAGCATCAACAAGATTCTCTAAGATTCTGAAATCAGAAACACATGGCAAAACATAGGAGGTAGTCTGGTTCAGTGAGGGGAAAAAATATTGGTTTTGGAGTCAAGGGGACTTGTGTTCAAATTGCAGCTCTGACACTTTCTATCGTGTAGCCTTAGGCAAGTACCATGTAAGCTCTCTGGGCTTTTTTGTTTCTTCTGTAAAATAATAAAGATAGATTCTAGATGACCTCCAAGGTACTTTTCATCTCTAAATCTAAATCTCATGCTCCCATAAGCCACTGAACAATGGCAAAAATCCAGTGAGTAGAAAGGACTGTTGTAGTTGAGATATGGCCCAAATGTATTTTGGTTTTAGCGCTTCCTAAATTTTTATAACTTTTTTTGCTCTTAGATATATTTTAGATGCTAAATTTCATGGAGGTAGCTAGTATACAGAGTGCTGGGTTTGGAGTCAGGAAGACTCATTTTCCCAAGTTCAAATCTGACCTCTGACATTAATTGTGTGACCCCGGGCAAGTCACTTAGCCCAGTTTGTCTCAGTTTCCTCATCTATAAAATAAACTGGAGAAGGAAATGGCAAATTGCTGCAGTATCTTTGCCAAGAAAACCCCAAATGAGGTCATAAAGAGTCAGACACAAATGAACAAGATTTCATATCTGAGCACATTCTCTGGCTGTCCCCCATACCTGGATATCCTATCTCCTCATGTGCACCTCTTGACTTCCCTGGCTTCTGTTAGAACATCAAAAAGCCTCTCCAAGTCTTCCATAATCTTCATGCATTCCTTCTGACACTATCTCCAATTTATCCCATATAGATATTGTTTGTACATAGTTATTTACATGATGTCTCCTCCACTATATTGTGAGCTCCTTGAGAAGAATATGGGCTGGGGTTTTTTTTGGCCTATCTCTATTATCTCTAGTACTTAGCATAGGCTCTGGCATATAATAGGCATTAAATAAATACTAAATGACTGATGAACTTATTTGATAATGGTACTGACTTAAAAAGCACTATCAGTGGATAATAAAAAAAAGTAAAAAAAAAAAAAAAGTAAAATTTATATTGTGGGAGCAGCTAGGTGGCACAGTGGATAGAGCACCAGCCCTGAAGTCAGGAGGACCTGAGTTCAAAATCTGACCTCAGACACAACACTTCCTAGCTGTGTGACCCTGGGCAAGTCAAGTCACTTTATCTCAAGGAAAAAAAAAAAATTACATTGTGGTACTACCGAAAAATTTCTGAATTTAAAGTCAGAAGACCTAAGTTTGAATTTCAGCTCTTCTGTGTGACTTTGTCCTTACCAATTCTAAACCTACAATCCATTGAATATCTATATGGTGAGCTCAGATGAAGAATGAGTCAGGTCTTAGGTAACAAGAAATAAAACTATAACTTATAAGTGATTTTTACATTATTAAATGGGAAATGACAACTACTCATTCACTGTTGGTTGGACTCCTGGAGAACAAACCTAATTAAACACAAAGAACTTTCTTAAATGACAATCTCTAAGCCATCTATTTGCAGAATAGTATTATAGTATGAGAACTTCAAGATGTTAGAAATTCAAATAAGTTGACTTTCTAAAAAGTCATTTATGCAAATGACTTGTATGCACAAGGAGCAATACTTCTTAAGTAAAACTTTAAAACTGATCTTGCCTCCAGATGTCTTTAATAAAATCTTTTAATTTTAGTAAAGTAAGGAATGGGGTGGGGAAATGATACTACTTTAGGTTAAAAATGAAAGAAAAATCCTTCTCCAGAGGTTCTTGTTTGTATTTTGAAGATGATTTCAGAGACCCACAGCTACTGATGTCACAGGGTTTAGACTCACAGCACTATCCTTATATGGTAGTTTATGAATATGATTTTATAAGAATTAACATCTTGATCCTTCACACAAATATTTTTCCCATGAGTCATAAAATGATTGTAGCAAGACAGTAACCAGAAGAATTTGGAAGACACTAAGGAAAATGAAAATTAAACTTTCTTTAAATCACTAATTTATTTATTATTCATAGTCACTATAACTTTCAAGACCAAGTCAGAAGAACTGAAACAATTTCTATACCCTTTTTATGCCTCCACAGACATAAGCTATAATAAAGCACAGAAGATTTATTTCTCTAAAATAAGCAAATACTCAACAGAGCATGAACAGAAGCATAAACTCTGATGTGTTTTGAGTTTTAGGTCTATTAAAATATGTGGTGGGCTGGAAGACCAGAGGATCACAGATTGGAAAAGAGTCAGTGGAGAGGAAAAGATTAAAGATTATAGGAAAAGTGGATATTTGGGGGAGCCATGGACACAGGTTTGTCAGAGGCTGCTAGTTACTGACATTCTAAATTCATTACAGGCTGAGGAGGGACATCAATAGCTGAGTAGCTGTAGCAACAGGGTCAACCGCCCCATCCCCAATTAGGATTAAAGAAATTGAACCAGAAAAAAAAAAAAAATGGTGCAACAGTAGCAGGAGGCATTAGGAGAAAGAAATAGTAGATTTGAGCTGAGGCCAAGAAGAAGAGTCAGGAAGATCATCACCTCCAACTGGCATCTACGTAGGGGCAGAAGGCTCAAGCTAACGCTGCCAGTTTTTGTATTCAGTATCTTCAAGAATTAGCAAAAATTTAAAAAACAGGTAGCTATAATTGTGACCAGAAGGAAGGGGTAAAAAAGTATTTAAAAAGACTAGATAAATATGAATTGAGTCCTTCATCATAATCATCTGAACAGAATGGAAATAGTAAATTTTTAGAGTTACACCAAAAGAACTCCGGTTTTGGTTCTACATTCATTTTCAGGCCAGAAAAGGCCAACTGACTCTTATCTTTCTGTACTCCAAGGCTTTTCCCAAACTTTTATAGGATAACTATCCTGGAGACCAGGTCATGCCCCCTGCTCCAGGCTACCACCCTCCCCCTAAACAACTTCTTTAGTGGGCCCATTACACCAACATAAGTATAGATCCTTTTTTGCTTCCAGACTCTCTGGGGCTTTACCTCACAATCGAATTAATTACTGTCTCCCTCAAGAGACCTCAGTGATTTTAATCCTAGTGACTGATGGACAAACCCTTTTCCCTATCCTATACTTCTTGTTTCCTTATTCCTTCCATCCATCTTTTCTTCCCAATATCTCACTGTAAATCTACCCACCTTTTGTGTGTGTGTGTGTGTGTGTGTGTATGTGTAAAGTCTGCTCCATAATGAACAAACTTCTCTTCATCCAAAACCTTTTCCTTTCTCATTCCTTCCATATTCTGGTAGTCACTGAGATCCAGTTCCCGCCTGATGAGACTCTACTCCTGGATACTGTTTTTCAACACTGGTTGCAATTTCATAGATACCCTGAATTAACTGGTTGGGGTACAGAAGATGAACTACTTCTCTCTCTTCATTGTCACTTCTAAACCATAACCATCACTACTCAGCAACATCTCCTTTTGAGACTCATACTATACACATTTATCATTCAATCCAAATCCCGGTGACAATTATTTACTGATGCTTGATACACACTACTTCCCTATCTTTCCCACCTCAACTCCTGCCATTATATTAAGGGATTTCAACAAATAGGTTAATGCTTCCTCAAATACCTTAACTTCCTAGTTTCTCATTCTACTATTATTAAGACCATTTCTTTCATGCTACCTCAACCTTATCTGTATACAGAAATGGCCAAAACCTTCATCTTGCCATCACTTATAAGTGTTCTACTTCATATTCATGAACTCTGAAATTTCTTTACCTCATCGTAATTTTTGATCATTCCATACGGTCCTTATCTCTGCTCTTTATTCTCACTGCAATCTTTATTACATCATTTCTCATTGCTTTCCCAGGTCATCACCTTTGCAATAGTCCCATTCTTTTTTCTCTTCCTTTTCTTGATCCTATGGTGAATCAGTCAAACTTTACACTGTCTTCAACTATTAAGTTTCTTGCCTCTGATCTCATCACCAATCACATCTGGACAAACTCCAAACTTGGAATACTCTCACCATGTACCCCTTCCTCACAACTATTCATAAATTCATGATCAGGACTGGAGAAAATAACAAAACTGCTGATTAAATACAGTACAAATTTATGTTATATGATCGCAACTGGGCCCTTACAAGCAAGGCATTCATTTTTCATCTCTCTAATTGATTTGCAATCCTACTTAATATAGCAACTATTCTAAACATTTTTATCATTCCTCAAGCCTCCCATTACATCTTTCCTACATCTTCTCAAATGGAGGACTGCAATCATACCAAAAAAATATGGCCTTTCTATGAAGGTTCCCCATTCTTTCAAATGACTCAGACATCTTCCTCATTATCTTTTCTTCAAATCCCCTCTTTGAAGAAAAGGTGCCCAATCTCTTTGCCAATGCTAAGTCCCTAAATGCACCCTTTGATTTCATTTCATTCCATCCCATATTCTCCAGCAGACTGCCCTCGCTAGTTTTCAACTACTGGTTCCTACAAAGAGATCCATGTCTTCCTCAACCTTTATTAAAACAACAAGAACAACAACAAAAACCTGATAAGCTGATTTTAGAAAGAACCAAGAAAAAACAGCAACAGCAAGATTATGCAATGATCAACTATGATCAACTTGGTTCTTCTCAGTGGTTCAGTGATCCCGCAATCCTAATAAACTTTGGGCAGAAAATGCCATCCTCATGCAGAGAGAGAACAATGGATGCTGAATATAGACCAACACATACTATTTTTACCTTTTTTCTTCCTCATTTTTTCCCCGTTGTTCTGATTTTTCTTTCCCTACATGATAAATGGAAATAAGTAAACAATGAATGTACATGTATAACAAAAAAAAGTTTTTCATGTAACTGGGGAAAGCAGAAATAATAATTAAAAAAAAAAAAATCTGTTACTTTATCCAACCACAACCACTAGTTATCATTCTCTTCCCTTTCTCAGCTAAATACCCCTGGAGAAAAATCATCTACAATAGTTGCTTCCACTTCTTCACTTATCACTCAATTCTAAAACTTCTTTAATTTGGCTCATCCTTCAACTCAAACTTCTTTCTATACTCTACTAATTGTTAATAACCAAATTGAAATGCCTTGTTTTCCTTCAATGCTCATCCTTTTAAAAAAAAAAATAACCTTTTTTAATTTTTTTGACTCTGGATCACCATACCTTCCTGAATACTTTCCTTTTGGTTTCTGACATGTTTTCCTTCTGGTTCTACTTCTACTTGTCTGACTGCTCCTTTACAGGCTTTACATGTTTTCTCTCTCATAAGAATGTGAGCTCCCAGAGATGGGGGATCAAGATTTTTGCTTTCTTTGTATCCTCACCTTAGCACAATGCCTAGTACATACTAAGCATTTAACAAGTGCTTGCTATGTTCGTGCCTGCCTAATTAGGCTTCTCTCTTCCATCTATAAATCTATGATTCTTTGTTACAAAGTAACTGGATGCTTACATTGTGTAAGATACTGTGGCAAAGTAAATTCAGGTTCTTTCTCCCCCACATTTGAAATGTAGAACAATTTGCTTGCTTGTGAAGCAGGAACACCTTAATCTTCATTTTTGGGGCATCCTTATTCTTGGCTGCATTTTATTGTGCCAGTTTCCTTTGTCTCCACGTGTTTCTCTTCTTCCCTCCTTCCCCATAGTACTTCAGCATTTAGCAGCTAATTCAATAGTAGTCATAGGATTGGGTGCAAGCTAACATAGTTCTTTACTATTTATTTTTGTGATGATGCCCACTCCTGATCAGTCTTATTCCACAGGAGGGGCAGGCATAGCACAGTTTCCCCTGAAACTATTGTATTGACTTGTATTGACTGATTTGTATCTCTAATTCTAATAGCTCCACCTGGTTGCTTTGTTTCTCTATTATTTCCTTCTCCAAATTTTAAAGTGCTATATAAATATGATTTATCACTAGGTGTAGTGGTATACACCTGTAATCCTTCCTATTAGGGAAGTTCAGGCTGGTGGATCAATTGAAGTTAGGAGTGAACTGCAG
>JAJPUD010015785.1:19916-36214 GCA_023553655.1 Myrmecobius fasciatus | reverse complement strand
TTTTCTATCAAGTTTGTAGGAAGGAATTTCGAAAGCTTGATCATGTCACTTTCTAAAAAGTTAACCTGTTGGGGCTAAATTTGGGGTTTACTCTGTGCGCTCCATGGCACTGGTGCTAGGCGAGGAGGAGGAAGAGCAAAGGGAAGACAGGGAGTGGGGGTGTTGGTGTGGGTGGCTGTTGGAGGTTAACAGAAAAGAGGAGACTTGTCCGCGTGTGCGCTTTTGAGCAACTTCTTTAAGATGAACGTGGAACTGGAATGATACTAGCGCCAGATTGGTTTCTCAGAATTCCTCTTCTGTGTATGTTCGGGCTTTTCTAGAAGTAAACTCCACCCTGCCCCTAAAGCAAAGTCTCTTATCCCCCGGTCTCATCCAGTTCAGGGCTCTTGGAACTCCTGCAATTACTTCAACACCTCAGTCACTCTCCAAATTCAGGTTTTGAACTTTCATCTTCAAGTGACGGCTTCTTCTTTCAATTTCTTTCTTTTCTCTTTCGATTTTTTTTAAGCTCAAAGTGAATCCACAGCAAACAAAAACAATATACCGACCCTGCTCCTTACCATGTCTTCTTCAGATCCAGAGGTTTCACAATGCTGCAGGAGAAACCCAACTGTGCCCTAGTAAATCCTAGCTCACTCCTCTCCCCATCTATTTTCCAGATAGCAGGCTTTCTTTTCTTTTTTAACTCCCGTTTTCTCTCCCTCTTAATACCTTCCTCATTTCTTTCTCTTCCCAATGGTCTATCACTTTCTCTCTCTTCTTCGCTCCCTCCCCTTAGCCATACAGTACTAATTTGCATCTATTCTGAGAGAATGGAGTACAAAGAAAGCTGTGCTGGGAGACAGGATGACCCAAGTTCATCTGACATATTAGTTGTATGACCCTAGTCAAGTTATTTAACATCTCAGTGTCCTAGTCACCTCACTACGATTTTAAACTGAAGAACTACTGAAGCTTGATATACCAATGAAACCACAGGGTCAGACACTAGTTCTCTGCAAACCCCCCCCCCCCAAAAAAAAAAGACCTGCTCTCTTTATCTCATTTTGCTTGGCAGTCAAATGATCATATGAATTAACATATGTGAAATGCTTTGTAAAATGTTAGGTACTATCTAAGTGACAGCTAATTGGTGCAGTGGGCAGAGCATTGGATCTGGAATTAGAAAGATCTGAGTTCAAATCTATCCTCAGACACTTAATAGCTATGAGATCTTAGGTAAATTACTTATCTCTGTAAAATACCAAATGGAGTCATGAAGAGTTGCACATCCTGGACACATTTAGAAGGCCAGCTTACATTCCCAAACTCTTATTCAGGTACAAAGGTCATCATTACATAAACTTGTGCACTAGTTGGCAGAATATTAAATATATACTTAAATTCAAAATGAATAAAAATTTAAACTACAAAAACAACCATAACAAAAAACAAAAGCATTGAAATTGAATGCTACATAATTATAATGAATAAGCTTGACTGAAGAAATCAAGAATCACTTATTTAATAAGTGACTTTCTGATGGAGTTCAAATAGGAATGGTCCTGGAAGTCAGATGTGTGACTGGCATTGTATTAAGCACTAGAGGAATTAAGGAAAGATGAATCCTCCTTTGTTTGCAGAGATTGGGGACCATGGGTATATACATGTATTGTCAGATTAAATTGCTGTTTGGGTTAGTTTTGCTGAATTGCTTTTTTTTTCTCCTCTTTTATGTTTTGTTACAAGGGAAAGTCTTCTCTGGGAAAGCAAGAGGGAAGGAACATATTTGGAAATGAAGGCAAAATAGAAATAAATTTTTGAATAAAAATATTAAATCTAAAAGAATAATAGCAGGATAGCATCTGCTTCCAGAACCATTCCTATTTGAATTCCATCTTAAAAGATGGATATGAGATGAATAACAATTGTTGATACTTAGTGTTTTGTTGAACCATTTCAATTGTGTCCAACTCTTTTTGACTTTAACATTTTCTTGACAAAGTTACTGAAGTAGTTTGCCATTTTCTTCTTCAGATCATTTTACAAATGAGGAAACTGAGGCAAATGGGATTAAGTGACTTGCCGAAGGTCATATCTACTAAGTGTGAAGCCAGATTTGAACCCAGGAAGATGAATTTTCCTGGCTCTAGGCCTGGCACTCTATCTGCTTTCCCACCTAGCTATAGGCTCCCTGAAAATATTTTTAAGATGTTTCCAGTACCAGTCAGAATGATGGAGAGAATATCAACTTCATCCTTTTCTCACAAGGTTTTGAATTTTTTTTTTGCTAGGTCTCAAAAATTTAACATATTTTTCTGCCACATAAGTTAAAAATCATTAGTATTTGTCATGGCAACATATATTAAAACATAATTTTAAAATTTTAACAGATGAGTGTTATGTGCAAGCAACTATGGGCTAAAGTTTTATATTTGGTAATCTTCCAATTCCAGTACAGTTTGTTGTTGTTGAATTTTCAAGGATATTTGAGCTTTCTATTTGTAGCACAGAGATTTTACATTTTATGAAAGGTAATGAGTTTCTGATCTATAATTCTAGTGATGAAGTCATGCTGTTAGATATTCTGTAAGTACTAAATACTTGCAACTTAAAATGAGGTGCTGCATGATTTCTACAGTATCCTTGCTTCCTCCTCATGCTCCTGCTCCTCCTCTTCCTCCTTATCATCAAAGCTAAAATATATTTACCACTTAAAGTTTTGCAAAGAACTATGCAAATGTTATTTCATTTGATTCTCACAACAATCCTATGAGATAGAAGGCATTTTTCTCATCTTATTGATGGGGAACTGAGGATGAAAGTGGGTGACTTGTCCAAGATCATAGAACTATTAAATATCTGAGGTCAGATTTGAATTCAGATTTTCCTGATTCCATGTCCAGTGATCTATCCTCTGTTCCATCTAATCTGTATTAATGAAAAAGTGTGGAATCCTTAAGACAACCTTTTTGTAATTTCTCTGGTAATAACCGCATCCCAAATTCTTGTGATAATCCAAATTCTTGTGATAATGTAGTTACATTCCTTTATTGTTCTGCCTTACATGTTTACATAGCCACATCACAAATATGAATGTTTCTACATATAGAAATGAACTCTCAAGAGAGGTAATGTCTTTGAGGAATGGAGAAAAGTACCTCTAATTCATGAAATCTTTAGAATTTTTCATTTCCTCAAATAAACCCCCTTATGGAAATGTCTTTCCCTCTCCCAACCCTGCCTTTCATGTTTTGACAGACACAAAATATCTTCTAGGCCGTTGGGGAGTTGTACTCCATCATTAAATTGATGCTTGTTGCTGTCTCAGTTTTTTATTTATGTAGAACTAAAAATGTGTATCTCAAGTGCCATTGAACACTGATAAATCTCTGTTTTTGAACTCTCAGATATAACTCACTTCATGTATTTCTTTTCTGCCTCCTTTTCATTTCAAGGAGCTGATAAATTGCACAATGTCTCAAGGTACCTTTTCCGGGAGGAGGGCTCTGCCACCCAACAATTCCAATGGAGAAGAGAGTGAGCTCCCCACTATGGAGATTAGGGGCCTCTTGCCCAGGGGAGTTCAATTACAAGGTATGGCATGTGTGAATAACATAGGCTAAAAGCTGTATAACATCTCCTCAATAACAAAGTGCAAGTCATTTGGCTCCATAATTCTGGTTGTTGTTCTTCTTGCCAACAGAACAAGAATGACCAAGGCTTTGTTTTTTTTTTAAACCAGTCTACGAATGAAAAAGACTGTCTTTTCAAATCATCTTGGTTGTTTTGTTAGTCTGGCTTGTACCTCTTCCTTCCTTAGTTTGTTGTGAATTTCAGTGCTAGGAAAGGTGCCAGACCTTGACAGGGATGGAATAGAAGCCCTTTATTTATTTCCAGAGCAAAAACAGCCTGAAAAATAAAAAAAAGCAGTTCAAGCTGTTGTCCTCATTCTGGGGGAGGCTCATTAAGACTGGTCATTCTCAGGGTCACTGGCATGGATGGTTGGATGATTTAACAACTGATCTTTGGACTATGCTCTGGAAACTTCCTTCTCATTCCTCTGGATGCCACCTCAGTGCATCTTGCATTAAGTGGTAGTTCTCATTCTTCCTGGTGGAACTTGATCCTTTTAGTTTTGTTCTTGAGTGTGGTTTGTGGTAGTTTTCACCAAGATATGAACATTCATCTTACTGTGGTAGATCAGGATATTTTCCCAGAGGCTTTGTGGTACTTTTACCACAATCAGAAATCCTTAACTGTTTAAAGTCATCAGTTGGTTGCAGCCCTCTTTGCCGGAAAAGGGCAAAGGAAGGAAGAAAGGAGAAAGGTGATAGATAATAACAGACAAAACATATAACTCTTTAAAGTTTGCAAAATACTTTGTGAGTGGAATTAATGCTGGACTTGAGATAAGAATACCTTGGATCTAATCCTGGCTTTTCCATTTACTGCTTAGCTAAGACACTTACATTTATTGGACCTCAGTTTCCTCACCTGTGAAATAATTAAGTTAAACTCTTTGACTACTGAGAACCATTACAGTTTGAACTTTATAAGATCCTGTGATTAGAGATATTTATTGTAAAAACACTTAGCATAGTCCCTGGCATATAGCAAGTTCTATACAAATACTTATTCCTTTCTCCTTTTCTTCTTTTCCCCATTTTACAAATGAGGAAACTGAGGTTTAGACATGTTAAGCCATTTGTCCATAGTCACCAAATAAATGTGGTAGGTCTTTGTGATTTCTAGACCAGCATTCTACCATATCAAGTATCTTTTAATGCACAGAATAATGTTCATTGAATCACAAGGAATAGCTTCTCGGTCCCCAAGTTAAACTTCAAATGTATTTTTTTTTTTGCTGAGACAATTGAGGTTAATTGACTTGCCCAGGGTCACACAGCTAGGAAATGTTTAGTGTCTAAGACTAGATTTGAACTTAGGTCCTCCTGACTTCAGGGCTGGTGAGAATTCACTTCATCATCTAGCTGCCCCTCAAATGTATTTTAAATAGCACCAGAGATATATAGGTTTTTTATGGCCCTTGACAACAAATTATAGATGAAACCTAAAAAAAATCTAGTACTCCAAAAGTACTTCATTAGTTCTTATTAGAGTGGCAGAACAAACAAATCTTACCTGGTTTTCAAGTGATGCCTAAAAGAATGCTAAGGCTTTCCTAACCCCAAATCTGTCTCCTTCAAAAGTCTGTATGCTTTAAATTCTATCTTTTCTCCCATTTGGTAGAATGATGTGTCTTTTCTCTTACTTACTCATATAGTAGCAACATTCTTTCACCACTAAGCAACTTGAAGTCTACCATGTGTCAACAGTTCTTCCCTACCCCCACCCCTCACCCCAAACAACCAGTTAATTCAGGTGACTCAGTTTAAAAACAAAACAAACAGAAGCCCAGAAAAATAAACCAGTCATAGGATTTCCAGCTGGTTGGAACTTTGGAGATCATCTAGTCCAAATTGAATTTAGAGTCATTTAAATTGATTGTTGTTTTGGTGCAATCGATTGACCCACCGATGCTCAAATATAACACAAATGATTCTCCAAGAGCTACATTTCCCCGAGGGATGACTGACCACCATGCTAGCATCATCATGTCTTCTAGAACAGATTTTTATTCAGATGCTGGCTGTATCCAGATGACCTTTGAGGTCTCATCCACTTCTAAAAATCTGTGAAAGTAAATGTCAGAAGTATCAGAGATCTTTAAGAAACTCAGCAGGAAATTCAGAATGACTGGGCCCTGAAAAGTGCAGCATGCTAACTTTTGTGAATAAAAAGGATATAAGTAAGCTAATAGACCCCTAAGAGTCAGACTTCTGTTTTATGGTTAAAAATAATTAGCACTGTGGGTTTCCTGGTACTAAATATGACCAATTTTCTCTAAGTTATTTCCCACTGGCAAGATATGAAGCTCACTCTTTCAGAGCTTAATTCATCATTCCTGTAGTTTTTTAGTGTTCAAAAAGAAAAAAAATATGCTTCCTTAACCACTTGGACTTACTACCAGAGAGTGCTATCATTTCAGTTCATTATCTGACTCTTTTGTGATCCCATTTAGGGTTTTCTTGGCAAGATTTCAAGGTGGTTTGTCATTTCCTTCTCCAGTTCATTTTACAAATGGGTAAACTGAGATAAATATTGTTAAGTGACTTGCTCAGGGTCATACAGCTAGAAAGTATATGAGATCAAGATTTGAACTCAGGAAGATGAATTTGGCTGATTCCAGGCCATGTCCTCTATCCACTCTGCCACCTAACTTCCCATTATCAGTATATTTCACAAATATTTGTAAATCTCTGAATACTACATTATACTTGAAGTGGGATTGATAAAAAAAGATAAATATGATGTGTTCCTTGTCCTCATGAAACTCACAGTCTAGTAAAAGGGATAAAACACATACACAAGCATTAAGCCCAACACAAACAAAATAGAATCTGAGTATATTTTTAATGTGCCCGCAGTTTAACGTACCTTATATAAATTTCAAGAAAGGAATGTGACTTGGGCATCTGGAAGCACAAAGATCTAAGTCAAAAGCTCCATTTCCTCCATCTTTCTTATGATATCCATTCCTTCAATCTCAAGATACCTAATTTCTTTGCATTTCCTTTAACATGGTAGTCCATTTCCTGATTCCAGGAATTTTCACTGACCATTCCTGATATTTGGATTACTCTCCTTCTTTATCTCTCCATCTTCTACTAACTTCCCAAGCATTGTTCAAATTTCAGATCCTGTCTACTCTCTGCAAGAAATATATTCAGATTTTCTCCCTAATATTAGTGCTTTTCCTCTGACATTATGTTTAATTTATCTTTTATTTATCTAGTTTGTATATAGTCATTTGCATGTGGCCTACCCATTTATACTATGAACTCCTTGTTTTTATCTCTTTATATCCCCAGTATTGAGTAGAGTCCCTGGCATACTGAGGCAGCTAGATATTACAGCCGATAGAATAACAAGCATGGAGTCAGGACTATCAGGATTCAAATCCAACTTCAGGCATTTCTAGTTGTTTACTATTTGCCTCATATTTCTCACCTGTAATATGGATATAGTAGTAGCACTTACCTTACCCAATTGTGAAAATCAAATGAGATATTTATAAAGCACTTGGTGCCTGCCATATAGTAGGCACTACATAAATGCTTGTTTCCTCTCCCATTAAGTGTTTAATTAACATTTGTTGACTTGATTTACAATAGCACCTACCTTGTAGGATTATTGTGAATTTTTAATGAGATATTTATAAAGCACTTAGTACAATGCTCAGCAAATAATGGGCACTAGATAAATGCTTGTTCCTTTCTCTCTAGTAAGTTTTTAATTAGACTTGTTGACTTGACTAGGTCCTCTGACTTCAGAATCAATATATTTTTGCTGAACCATACTTCAAGGTCATCAGCTAAGAGTCAGCGCTAAGATTCTCACAAGTCCTCCTGATTCCAATTGTTGCTTGCCAATTTAGAACTCTACTTCCAGTTAAGTTGCATGACTAAATACATGTCATAACTTCAGAAAGTATATAGTTATGAATTATTCTGATAAAGAGATAGTACTATATGAAGTCATACTAGCTCAAAAAGGCAATTCACCACACCCTACCTTTCACTTTCCCAGTCTGATCAGAGTTCAAAGAAGTATTTTAAAAATTCACCACAAATTGAGCATTTTTACATGTTAAACACTAATATTTAGCTGACTATACTAAATTCAATCAGAGAATTTGCACTTTGGATAATCCACTGGCACTCACAGAAACTAATTTTAGCTGGAAACTAAATGATGTGAAAAACCAGCTCAGGCCCTTGTAACATTCAACATTGCTTTATTAGCAGCAAAAGATTGTTTTATGGGGCAGCCAGGTGGCACAGTGGATAGAGCACTAGCTCTAAAGTCAGTCAGACCTGAGTTAAAATCTGACCTCAAAAACTTAATACTTCTAGCTGTGTGACCCTGGGCAAGTCACTTAACTCCAATTGCCTCAGCATACATATTTATTTACACATATATTTGTGTCTAATAATAGCCATCTCGGTAGAGGGAAGAAAAAAGGCAAAAAAGAAAACTACACAATAACTTTATTATATATTTAAATGAATAACAAATTGTACATAATAGATTTGTAGTTTCATGTACATCTTTTTTCTATTCTACTTTTTATTGGAAATTTTTATTATGTTTCTTAAGTTCAGAATAATATAAATTGAATTAAAAATTATTATCAATTCTAAAGCAAAATGAGGATAACTGGAGACATTCTCTTCTTCCTAATACCTGGTTCCCTGTCACTTCAAAATATGAGAAAAAATTTAAAAACACATACAAAATATGGAATATTCACCATGTCCTTGGTTCTGTTTGCATATTGGTCTCCATGACAATGGTACTTAATGAGTAGAACCATAATCTTCATTTCCCCCATTTATACCTATGTCAACTCCTTTGCTTTTTTTTCCCTGTAAGTTTTAGACTAAATACATGAAAGATCATTGTGGCAATTGGCTACCATGGCTAACTTTTCCCTTTTCTCCCTGTAGTCATCAAAATCATTTGTCTTTTTCTTAAATTCCATTCTATTTTATAGCTGCTGTTATGCTACTTCAAGAAATCACTAGACTACTGGGACTTTTCAAACTTTTCAAGTCCCTGAATCTTTATCACACTCAAAATTTGTATAATTGTGTGTATGTGTATGTGTGTGTGTGTATGTGAATGTGTGTGTTGTTTATGTGTTGTGGGTGGGTGGGTATTTACTTCTTATTTCCTTCTCCCTGTCTTTGAATGACACTATAACTTCCTTCCTGAGTTGTTAAGTTCTCCTAGAAAGGTTTGTCTTTTATATTAATAGAGGGTGTCCCAAAAATCTTAGTGCAGTTTTAGGATACTAAATTTTCCAACTGCACTATAATCTTTGGAACACTCTATATTTGCGAATATTAACCCAATGTTTATGAAATATTGGGTTAATATTAACAATATGGAATGAAGCATGAAAAGATCATTTGATGCCACATCATATTTTTCTAATCCTTTGCCCAAAGTTAAAATTAAATTTTCTCAAAAGCATAACCTCATGAAAAGTCCTTAAATTATTTCTAAATAGTCAAGAATTGGAAATCCTAGTAATATCTTCTCTTTAAGGCTTTTGATTTTGGTTTGGTATATTCAAAATAATTAATTTCTAATAATATTTTAATTATATTTTTGCTAGAAAATGTTGCAAGGGTCAAATTGGTGGAATGAACAAAAAGCTAGTCTTGGGAGCTTGGAGGACTTGAACTCAAAGCCTGGCTCTGATACATGCTGCCTCTTTTTCCTAATTCTGTTCTAAAAATATCCTATACATTATCATTCATTCTCTTCTCCATTCTCATCTTGGAGGTACCCCTTCTTGTCAAAGGCAGCTCCTTAACATGTGCCTTTGATCTAATTCTTACTCTGTGTTTAATATGTATCAATTAATATTTCCCCAAATGTTTTCAGATTGCCTCTGTTTTTGTAACTGGTTCTTCCTTTTGTAACAACAACAAAATTCCTAAAGCAAACAAAATACAACTGGCTAAACTCATTGCCCATTCACTTTTCAACCCTTTACAACATGAATTCTGACTCCATCATTCAACAGACTTTTCTAAGTTTATCAATGATTTAATTGCTAAATCTGGTAGTTTTATACCAAGGCTTATATAGCCTTGTAGGCCTTCCTTGAGTGTTTAATATCATTGATTATCTATTATCCTGACTTATCTCTCCTACTTATATTTTAACCCCCCTCCCCCTCTCCCTCATCTTCCGCCTTTTCCTCCTCTTTTCTCCCCCTCTCCTTCTCCTCCTCCTTTTTCTTCTTTTCTTCCTCTCTTTCTCCTCCTCCCCTTTCTCTTTCTTCACCTTTTCTTTACTTCTCCTCTCTTCTTCCTTTCTGTTCTCTTCCTTTTTTCTTCTGTTCCCTTTCTTTTTTTTCTATCTCTCTGCCTCTTTGTTTATCTGCCTCTCTGTCTCCTCCCCTTCTTACATTGTCTTCTTGGTATCTTTGGATAGACCATCATGCTTTTTCAACCCCCTTGATGTTTTAGTGGTCTGTTAAGATCCCTGTTCTCTACTCTTTTCTTTTTTTTTTTGCTTTAACTTCCATGGGTCAATTATCTCCATGCTGCTCGATGCTGTAATCTGTTTAGTTCTTCCAGATTTTTTTGTACTTTTTCTATATTCTCCCTTGTTATTAAGCTGTCATTTCTTGAAGGTTTCACTATTACTTCCTGAAGTAATCCCTCTAACCTCTTCTTATTTCCTGACTTTAGGGAACTATAGTGTTGGAAATCAGACAAACAAGATAGGTTAGAACTGTGCAAAGTGAAAAAAAAATAATAGCTTCATGAAGGCATGAGCATCTATTCTATCAATTAAGTCCATGAACTTCATTGTATGGATTTTAGGACAAAATTTTGGTTTTTGAAGGTTAATTTTCTTCCTTTTCTTATTCTTATCTGTGTTTCACAAGACCTTCCTCCTGGGTAGCCTAGTTCTGGAGACATAATTTATTATGAAACAACAAATATCCAGGAAAATAAATCTTCATTTAAAAAAATTCATATGGCTTGTTCCAAAGTGAAGTGAAAATTACTTAATGTAAATCTACTGCTTTTGATTATCCATGTCAGTATTCTTCTCCATTAAAGTAGATTAATGAAGAGTTCAGAAGACTTACGTTTTCAGTAATTTGTATAATAGGGACTGATATGATAGAATTCTTTAAATTTTACAGAGCATTTTATATACATTATCTCTTTTATGCTTTATGACAACTTTGTGGAACAGATACCATTTAATCTCCATTTTGCAGAAGAGGAAATGATACTCAGATAGGTTTTGACTTGTAAAAAGTGGCACAGTTAGTAAGGGCTTGGGGTGGAATTTGCACACAGGTCTTTCTGATTCTAAAGCCAACATCTTAGTCACAATGCCCCAAAAAGCAACACATAGGAGATATCATATCCTTCTGAGAATGGAGTGATAAACTTGCAAACGTCAGTATAGAGAACTAAACAAGTTCAGACCACAACATAATGGAAGGAAAGTGCTCTTTAGGGGATATGTACTATGATGAGGCAGGGTAAAAATAAAGCTAGGAAGTAGGCTGCAATATTTGCCTCCTATAGTATTATAATCAGGTTAACTCATTAAGCAATATGTTTGTTTATTTAAAAAGTCTTTCTGAAAGCCAATAAAATAGTCTAACTGGAACCACATTTTTCCTCAGGACTACAATTATGCTTGTACTATGATTGATGTTCATAGTGGAATTGAATTTTAATCTTTTGTCAGTGAGATTGACATTAGAATGAATTACAGATCCACAAAATATCTTTCTCATGAGACCTTTCGTTTGCCAACAACCAGAGCTTTGCTTACAGTTGGGAAATTCCAGTTCCAATAGAGGTAAGATCCTCTTAGAGATTTTTAGCACAGATGGCTAAAGTTTTGTTTGGGTAGGAAGATAGCAGCAGAGAAGGATAAGTGAGAAAGATACCAGAGCATTGGAGAGGTTTATAATTCAAAAGCAAAGTGAGAAGTGTGACCCAAATCAAAACAGTAATCATGACATGAAAAAATAATTCAAACTTCAGTCACTGTGAATGAATTTTGATAAAGACACAAGGATTCATGAAGAGGAGGGCTCTAGAGTTGAGCCAAGAAAATTAAAAAATCAGATTAAGTAAATGGTTTCTGGGCAAATCCTTATTTTTCTTTGACTCTTGCCAATTCAATTCAGTAATAATAGGATGATGTAGATAAATTCAAGTCCAAAGGGCCTTGCTTCAATTACTAAGGATCATGGATTTAGAAATGGAAAAGTCCTTAGAAATCATCTTCTTAAATCCCCTAAATTTTCAGATGAGGAAACTGAGGCCCAGAAAAAATTAAGACACTTGCCCCAGATTATACAGAGGGATACATGGCAGAGCTTAAGTTTGAAACCCAGTCCCGTGACTCCAATAGTGCCAATTTTATCCAAGGGATTATAAGAGTAGACTCCTAAAAAGACATGTAAGAAAGCTCCAGGTATCCCATAAACTTCCCCATGTCTCACTGGATGCCTCTAGAATTGCACAGCTCCAAGTGTCCACTTTAGTGGTTTAGCTGCTATATGCTTCCACACCTATGCAGCCAGGTTACTGAGGAGCTCTGTAGGTAGGGTTAGCTCATAATTACTTTATTGCCTCTCTCACAGAATGTATGCAGAATGGTGTACTTGATTTTAGATACATCTAGGAGTTCTGAGAGGGCATAAAGTGAAGCTGGCCTCCCTTCCACAAGGTCATATTGTGGCACCTAATTGATGAGACCACAGCAAAAAATTAAATTTACATATTCTCACATTGGTATTATGCCATATTACTTAACTTTGGTTAAAAATAAAAAAACAACAATCTAGAGTCTCATTTGTTTCTACTTCAATTAAGTTCCAACCATAAAAGGTAAATAGGACACCAAGAGGCAGTTTTAAAAAATGTATTTAAAAAAATAAACTCAATAATTCTCAGCCTCTGTTTCAGTGTCTCTCTCTGTCTCTCTGTCTCTCTCTGTCTATGTCTCTGTCTCTCTCTTCCCTCCCATTTCCCCCCCCATCTGTCTCTTTCTTCTCTCTCATCATTCTCTTCATCTCTTTTTTTCTTTCTTCTCTTTTTTCCTCTCCTCCCCAGAAATGTAGCATTCTTATAAATACACTAAATAATTGTCTCTGAGGAGATCTTGATTGTCATGAAGATGGCTAATATACCTGTGGTATTTTAAAATAACTTCCTTTATTAGGGAATTGTTTCCTCTATTAGAAAATATAGTACTTTGTAGGATAATACAGCTACCTTGAATTGATGTGTGTGTGTGTGTGTGTGTGTGTGTGTGTGTAAGGGAGAATGACATAAAAAGTGGTGAAGGACAGGCATTTATCAATAGATGTGTATTCACTGGGAAGGTGGGAGTACCTGGCAGCTGCATAGAGCTCAGAAATCTACATGGTTGACTCCTTGATAAGCTTCTCCAAAATAGTGTGGCTATGTATAGCCTGTGGTAACCTGCCTTTCTCTGCCAGTATCTGTTTACCTGCCAATGGTTGAAAGCTTGTGCTGTCCTTTAACAAGATTGACTAGAGGGAATGATAGAGTTGAGAGGGACTTCAGAGGCATAGCTAGTGTAACGCTTATCTGACTGAAAATTCTTAGTCATCCAGGTCTTTAGACTATTTCTTAAGGGTGTATGTTCTACCTTTGGAGACCTTTAACTGAAAGAGATGACTGATGATGAATTTTTTTCCTTCCATTAAACATCTACTTGCAATTTCTACCCAATGTTCCATTTCTACCCCTTGGAGTCAGGCAGAACAAATCTTCCTCCCCTTCCATATGTCAGTCCTTCAAGATAAATATAATGACAACAAAGACAAAGTCTTATATATGGGCTCAAAGCCTCATCTTTATGGGTATGATAGAGAGGAGTGCTAACTGAATTGACAGAAATTTTTCTGGGAAAAACCCTGAATTTTTAATGGACTACAAGCTCAAATGGGTCAACAGAGCAATAAAGCTAATGTGATGGTGAGTCACATTAGCAGAACATAGATGGTCTCATCAGCTCCCATGGATTCAATTATCATCTCTAAGCTGATGATTCTCAGATTTGCTTTTCTGGTGCTAACATCTCTGCTCACTTCCAGTACTGTTTCTCAAACTGACTATTGGACATCTCAACCTGAATTTTCCAAAGACATCTTAATACCCAACATATCTAAAATTAAACTCATCTAAATTCTTTTTCACTTCTTAACTTCCCTATTACTATTGTGAAATATTACTGTGAAGGATACTGCCATCTAGGTTCAAAATTTAGGTATCATCTTTGACGTCTCACTTTCTCACCTATGTATTATCTGTGGCCAAAGTCTGTCTATTATTACTATATAACATCTCTCACATACACTGCTCCTCTTTTCTCCTCTGAAACTGCCACCAGCCTGGTACAGGACCTTATCACCTGAAACTTAGGCAGTCCCAATAACCTGATCAATCTCTCTGTCAAAGTCTCTCCTAACTTCAGTCCATCATCTTCTCAGCTGTCAGAGTGATCTTCCTAAAGTATAGGTCTGACCACATCAAATACCATCATCACTACCATCACTACTACAACTATCATAACCATTATCACCAATCACTCTACCACTTAATAAACTCCAGTGATTCAATATAGCCACCAGAATCAAATGTAAGTTTGTCTTTCAAAACTCTTCACAAACTGCCTCCCCCTAGTATTTCCAGTCTTCTTACACCTTACACCACCTCATATAGTCTGATATCCAGCACACTGCCCCTTATGTGGATTTTCAAAAAAGACACTCAATCTCCTAATTCTGGAAATTTTTATTTATTATCTTTCAATGAAAAGAATGTTCTTTTCAAATCCCAGCTAAAATCCCACCTTTTACAGGAAGCCTTTCTTAATTATTCTCAATTCTAGTGCCTTCTTTAATTATTTGTAATTTATTCTGCATATAGCTCATCTGTATATAATTGTTTCCATGTTTCTCCCATTAGATTATAAACTCCTCGAGATTAGGGGATGTTTTTTGTCTTTTATCTTTTTTTACCATTAGAACATAGCACATTACCTGACTGATGGCATACACTTAGTAAATGTTTATTGACTGACTGTTATCAGTTTTAATTATCCAATCTACTCCAATCAAAAATTCTATCCCTTATTGGATGTACCCCTTTCCTTCAAGATAGATCTAACCTCTTTTTAATATCTTTGTTTAGCATTCCTGACAATTTGTTATCAGTCCTTGCTTCTATCTTCTGCACATTTCTTTCAAAAATCTAATTGAATCCCCTGTGCATCTACATTATTTTCTTCAGACATAAATAGTATTATTTCTTTTCACTGGAATTTATTTTTGTGTCTTCTGACTTTCCTTCTTGAACATCTCTTATCTCTCCTAGACTGACTTTTCCTATGGGATCTTAATCTGTGGAATCCTAACTAATCTTGCTTTGAATTCTTTGAACTCTGCTTTCCCAAAATCTAGTGTTTATGTAAAACCAAGTCCAGATTTCCTCTCCTTTTAAAATCACAAACTTTAAGAATTGGTTGCTGTATAGCTCCACCACCTAGGGTTATCATCATTTCTATTACAGCAATCAATTTATCCTTGATAATGAAAATCAGAACATACTTTCATTTTATTGGCTTATCTATCTTTTGAAATATAATTTCTATCAGCAAAGAAAGTAAAAATAAAGTTTAAATTTTTCTTTTTGGAGGGAGAGAGCTAAAGTGAATTCCAGCAATTTTCTTGATAATTGAAGTTCCCCATTATTATCTTATATTGTTTCTCACTCCACCCAACTCCCCTTTCTATTTCCAATGCAAGGACTGGTTTATTTTTGTTTTTGCATCCTCAGTTCCTGGCAAATAGTAGGCAATTAATAAATATTTATTGATTGATTGCTATTTATTATGCCTCTATTCCAGGCTCATAGTTTCCCCAAATTCTTATCTATTCAATCTCTGTAGTCGTGTGTAGTATACACAAATAGCTTCTCTCAAGATACAGCATCTTATTTAGAACAGATAAAGAAAATTAAAAATACATATGTAAAAAGAAATCTAGTACATAAACAAGCTTATTAAGTCATACTTTAGATATTAGAAGCTATTTACTCTTTAACCTTTATATTTTGCTAACTTATAACATATTATTTTTCTGCCTAATGAGAATCACTAACTATAGAAACTTACTTTTAGTTAGTTAGGAAAATGAGTATTTTTTTTAAATTTTTTATTTTATTTGCATAACATATGTGTGGGTAATTCTTCAACAATAACCCTTACATAGCTTTCCGTTACAAATTTTTTTCCCCCAACTCCCCACCCCTCCCCTAGATGGCAGGATATCCACTACATGTTAATTATGTTAAAATATTGGCAAATCGAATATATGTATACATATTTCCAAACTTATCATTGCTGTGCAAGAAAAATCTTATCTACACAAACAATATATCAGATAAAGGAAATACAATGTAAGCAAACATCAATCAAGGAGTATGAGAATGTTATGTTGTGGTCCACATTTCACATCCCTCTCTCTGGGTGTATATGGCTTTCTTCAGTGAACAATTAGAGGTGTTTAGAAACATTTCATTGTTGAAGATAGCCATGTCCATCAGAATTGATCGTAATATAGTACTGTTGTTTCCGTGTATAATGATCTCCTGGTTCTGCTCATT
>JAJPUD010015785.1:0-18339 GCA_023553655.1 Myrmecobius fasciatus | reverse complement strand
GACCTTTTGTTTTTCCAAATGAACTTTGCTACTATTTTTTCTAGATCTGTAAGATAATTTCTTGGGAGTTTGATTGGTATGGCACTAAATAAGTAAATTAGTTTGGGTAGTATTGTCATTTTTATTATATTCGCTCGTCCTACCCATGAGCATTTTAAGTTTTTCCAATTGACTAGGTCTGATTTGATTTGTGTGGAAAGTGTTTTGTAATTTAGTTCATATAGTTCCTGACTATCCCTTGGCAGATAAATTCCCAAATATTTTATACTATCAACAGTTATTTTGAATGGAATTTCTTTTTGTATCTCTTGCTGCTGAGCTTTATTGGTAATATATAAAAATGCTGATGATTTATGTGGATTTATTTTGTATCCTGCCACTTTGCTAAAGGTGTGAATTGTTTCTAGTAGTTTTTTAGTTGAGTCTCCAGGATTCTCTAAGTATACCATCATGTCATCTGCAAAGAGTGATAATTTGGTTTCTTCACTACCTACTCTGATTCCTTTTATCTCTTTTTCTTCTCTTATTGCTAAAGCTAACATTTCTAATACAATATTAAATAGTAATGGTGACAGTGGAGGAAAATGAGTATTAAACAATGTACAAATGCAGACATTCTCCTTGGTGTAGTTCTCTTAGACACGATAACTAATGCTAAAGTCTAGACACAGTTGTGCTTTGTCATTCTTTTTTGAAGATAACTAGTGACATCATAGAGTGATGTCTTGACTCATGGATGAATTGGATTTAAGTAAGGTAGAGTTGCACCTAGTTGTCAATCTCATTTCCTTCCTCCTGAGTCATCTAAGTCCATTGGCAAGACCAAAGTCAAGATGATTGGTGATAGCCCAGGATGTAATGGATGGCATTTTTGATGTCTGACCAAATTGTAAGCATTCCACAGCACTTACTTCAGCCACTTTCATAGCCACTGCAACAAATTGTTCTCATCCACCCATTCAGCCAGGGGAATTCTTCACATGCTTGGGGTAGAATTGCCCATACTAATAGGTTTGAGGCCCGTTAGCCTTCAATGTGGTTTAACCTATCTACCAAGACAGTTTTACTAGACTGTGGTCACTATCCATGCTACAACAATTTCTTGGAGTCACAGGTGAGAGTTGAGTGACCAGTGGGATGTGAAAAGTAGAAAGCAGCCCTCATACCTAAAGTACTAGTCCTCTCAAGGTTTCCCTTAAAGAATGTGAAATCTCCTCTTACTATCATCAGAGGTTTCCTTCAATGGAGCTCTTTCCCACATTCTAATGAAAATATTCAATATCATAAGAAAAAGCTCTGAATGTTTTCAACATAAAATTGTAATATTGTTTAAATCTAAAAGAAAAAAAATTCATAATCTATTATAAAGTAAATATCTTTTCTATGAGTACCTGGAATTGTTTAAAAAATAAAATTGTTACTATAATATAAATATATAGTGTTTACATATGTTTATACTATAATAACATAAAAATAAATACTATAAAATTGTTAGGGAGTTGAGATGTATAAAAAGGCACAAAAATAATATTTTTATTTTGCTACGTGTGGTTCCCCAAATCTTGAATGTTAATTAATCCATCTTCAGTTTGTTTGAGGAATTTCAATCATACTTTACATGCTGGTTGCTTTTTGGTTTTGCTAAAGAATGTGCTAAAGGTTTTGGTGACCATTATTTTAGCCCTTGTGAAAAAAAAAAACAATATTATGTTGCTATTTTAAAATTTCTTTAATTTTTTTATTTTAAAAAGCTTATTTAAATGGGGAGAATGCTGGATTCAAAATCAGAGGCTTTGGGTTATAATACCAGATCTGCCTCTCACTTTCTGTATGGCCCTGGGGAAGATACTGTCCTTCCCCTAGACTCAGTTTCCTAATCTGAATAATAATAATAATATGAATAACAATAATAATCTAAAAATGAAGAGATTAAGCAATCAATAAGTATTCAGCAAATATTTACTATGTGTCAGGGATTATAAACTCAAAAATGAAAGAACTCTTGCCTTCAAGGAGCTTACTTACATCTGATTGAGGGAGATAACATGTACATATATAGATATAAATAGAACACATGCAAAATATACAGGAGGTGACCTTAGATGAGGAAGGTACTTGGGATGGTACTTGGGAGGGAAGGGAATAGGAAAAGATAGTGCTTGAGCTCTGTCTTGAATAAAAACAGAAATTTTAAATGGTAAAAATGAGGAATAGAATATTCTAAGTATAAAGAATATAGAGTACAAAGGCTTATGGAGAGATGAATTACCATGTGTGAACAATAACACAAAGACCACTATGGTCTGTCTACATGATGCTTGGAGAGGAATAATGTGTAATAAGACTAAAAAGGTAAGATAGGGCAAGGTTACAAAGAGCTTTTAGTATTAAATAAAGTAATTTATATTTGATCCTAGAGGTAATAGGGTGGGGTAAAGTGTTGGAATTAGAATCAAAAAGACTCCTCATTCTGAGTTCAAATTCAAACTTCCTACCTGTGTGACTCTAGGCAAGTCACTTAACTCTGTTTGCCTTAGTTTCTTCAGTTTTAAAATGAGCTCCAGAAGAACATGCCCAACTACTCCAATATCTTTGCCAAGAAAATCCCAAATGGGGTCACAAAGAATTGGACATGACTGAAAAATGACTGAACAATATAGATAATAAGGACTCCTGAAATTTATTTTGTATGTGAGGTGAGAGGGGAAATGACATTGTCATACCTATGTTTTAGGAAAATTACTTTGGTAGCTGTGTGGAAAATGGGTTAAAGTAAGTGGTACTTGATAGCTTGAGATAGAGTGATCAATTTGAAGGCTATTGAAAAAATTCAAGTGATTAGAGCATGAACTAGGGTGCTGGTTAGATGACTAGAGAAGAGGAAATTTGCAAGAAATGTTGTGAGGATAAAAACAGCAAAATAGTTGTTGTCTACGGGGTGAGAGAATATGAAAAGCACCAAGGATAGCCCTGAGATTGTGAACCTCAGTAACTGAAAAGATGGTGCTGCTCTCAATAAAAATAGGGAAGTTTGGAATAGTCATGGATTTAGAAAGAAAATCAATTCCATTTTGGTTATGTTGGATTTGAGGTGACTACTGGATATATGGCTCAAAAATGCCCCATAGCAGTTGGTATAGAGGACTTGAGTTTTGGAAAGTGATTCAGAATGGAAATATAGATCTAAGAATAACATGTAGAGAGATGATAATTGAATCTATGGGAGCTGATGAGGTTATGAAGTGAAAGAGTATAGAAAAAAGAGAAAAGAAAATTGGATTATATGACTATTAAGATAGCCCATTACACTCTTGGGACAGCTCTAGTTTTCGGGAAACTTTTCCTCACAAAAAAGCCTAAATATATCTTGCATCATGGAGAGCCTATTTGGGAAAACAGTGTTGCTTAATGCTTCTTGAAGAGATAGAGAGTAAATCTAGCCCAAATGTAGTCTTGTAACTAATCGAATGTGGAGAAATCACAAAAATTTAGCAACAATAAAAGATGTCTGTGTTCTGCAGTATCAAACATTCTGCAAAGATTTAATTCTTCATGTAAAAATGAACAAGTATGTCCATTTCATTATTGTACAAATTTGCTTTTATCTTTAATAAATGGTAAGATTATATGCATACCAATGGATTGTTTTAAAATGAATTTCTTTATGATTTATTATCAGTAAATGTATGATTTGTATACCTATTTCACATACCTATATACCCAGTGTCATTTAAAAATTTCTCAGGCAAAAAGGGGTCACATGTAGAAAAAAGTTTAAAAAGCCCTGATCTAGCCAATAGTATAGATTGTCCTCAATTTGTAGAAGGTTCCCCATTTTTTTTTTTGCTGAAAAGCAATTGTGGTTAAGTGACTTGCCCAAGGTCACACAGCTAGGATGTGTTAAGTATCTGAGGCCAGATTTGAACTCAGGTTCTCCTGACTTCAGGGCTGGTGCTCTATCCACTGTACCATCTAGCTGCTCCCAAAGTTCCCCATTTTTAAAAGATGGAGATTCTAAAGCAGAAAATACAAGACTTATTCAAGTTTCTTTAAATAGTAATTCAGAAGGATTTTTTCTTTCAGGCCTCACATAGTACTTCAAGGTACTTGTCTCACGTTATTTATCACACATTTTTTAAGTATAATCATTTTTGAATAGTCTTATTTCCCTGATAAACTGTAAGGTTCATAAGGGAAAGTACAACTATATTTGAACTTTGTATTTCTCCCAGTGTCCATGGTAGGCACTTTAGACATTTTGCCAAATGGAACTGAATTGGTAGAGATGAGTTGGCAGTGTTGGAAGGAATACTACATAGGTCTTAATCTCACACTTCTTAAGCCACTAACTGTCACTTTAGAAAACTTATTTGACCTTTTTTCTTTCTCAGTATTTTCATCTATAAGATGAGACAATTCTAACTGTTCTACCTACTTCACAAGATCATTTATAAAATCACAAAAACTTGATAGTGTATATACAATTTTAAGGCACTATTCTAAGAAACTGTCATCATATGGGAATGGATCTCAATGAATTCCAATTAAATTTCAAGTCTCTCAACTTCATATCTAGGGCACTGTTGCCTAATACTGGGTGCACTCTTTCTAAGGGAAAAAAAGAATCCATTAATCTACGGTATTTCTTCTTTTTAAAGACAAAGATGAGTTTATCAAATCAAGACACTTACCACTTTCCTTCTACTGAATTCTTTTGAACAGACTTTCTGAATGTCACAGATGTCCACCTCTTCAAAGATTCCTGGGATACCAACAAAGTGGAGCATCACACAGACCGGTATTACAATGAAAAGTTGATTGTTCGCCGAGGGCAGTCTTTCTATATCCAGATTGACTTTAATCGCCCTTATGATCCCCAAAAGGATATCTTCAGGCTGGAATATGTCATCGGTGAGTGCTATGATTAAATAAGAACATAATAGTAGGAGAGTAGGGTAGAAATGGGGTGATAGAGATGGTATTGCCTGACTTTTATTTTTTTATTTTTAGTATAATAACTTTTTTATTTTTCAAAATACATACTAAGATAGTTTTCAGCATTCCTCCTTGCAAAACCTTGTGTTTCAAATTTTTCCCTCTCCCTCCTAACCTCTCCTCTCTCCTAAATATCAAGTAATCTAATATAGGTTAAAAGTACAATTCTTGCTGATGATGGTGGACTTGCGGTACCAGATTTAAACTATATTACAAAGCAGTGGTCATCAAAACCATTTGGTACTGGCTAAGAAATAGAATAGTCAATCAGTGGAATAGGATAGAATCACAAGACAAACTAGGCAATAACTATAGCAACTTAGTCTTTTTTTTTTTTTTTTTGCAATTTAGTCTTTGATAAACCCAAAGACCCCAGCTTTCTGGGATAAGTACTCACTATTTGACAAAAACTGCTGGGAAAATTGGAAACTAGTGTGGAAGAAATTAGGGCTTGACCCACCCCTAACACCACATAGCAAGATAAGATCTAAATGGGTTCATGATCTGGATATAAAGAGTGATACTATAAGTAAATTAGAGGAACGTAATATAGTTTACCTTTGAGACCTATGGAGATGGAATAAATTTAGGTCCAAAGAAGAACTGGAACTCTTAATTGAAAACCAGATAGATAACTTTGATTATATTAAGTTTAAAAGTTTTTGTACAAACAAAACCAATGCAGTCAAGATTAGGAGGGAAGCAATAAATTGGGAAATCATCTTTACATTTAAGGGTTCTGATAAAGGTCTCATCTCTAAAAGATATAGAGAATTGTCTCATATTTATAAAAATTCAAGTCATTCTCCAATTGATAAATGGTCAAAGGATATGAACAGACAATTTTCAGAGGAGGAAATTAAAACTATTTGTAGTCATATGAAAAGGTGCTCCAAATCATTATTGATCAGAGAAATGCAAATCAAGACAACCCTGAGGTACCACTACACACCTGTCAGAATGGCTAAAATGACAAGAAAAGTTGATGATGAATGTTGGAGGGGATGTGGGAAGGCTGGGACACTGATGCATTGTTGGTGGAGCTGTGAACGGATCCAGCCATTCTGGAGAGCAATTTGTAACTATGCCCAAAAAGTTATCAAACTGTGCATACCCTTTGACCCAGCAGCATTTCTATTGGGCTTATACCCCAAAGAAATCATAAAGGAAGGAAAGGGCTCCACATGTGCAAGAATGTTTGTGGCAGCCCTTTTTGTAGTGGCTAGAAACTGGAAACTGAATAGATGCCCTTCAATTGGAGAATGGCTGAATAAATTATGGTATATGAATATTATGGAATATTATTGTTCTGTAAGAAACGACCAGCAGGACGATTTCAGAGAGGCCTGGAGAGACTTACATGAACTGATGCTGAGTGAAATGAGCAGAACCAGAAGATCATTATACACAGCAACAACAATACTATATGACGATCAATTTTGATGGACATGGCTCTCTTCAACAATGAAATGTTTCAAACCACTTCCAATTGTTCACTGAAGAAAGCCATATACACCCAGAGAGAAGGATGTGAAATGTGGACCACAACACAACATTCTCATACTCCTTGATTGATGTTTGCTTACATTGTGTTTCCTTTATCTGATATGTCTTTTGTGTAGATACAATTTTTCTTGCACAACAATGGTAAGTTTGGAAATATGTATACATATATTCGCTTTGCCAAGTATTTTAACATAATTAACATGTAGTGGATATTCTGCCATCTAGGGGAAGGGTGGGGAGTTGGGGGAAAAATTTGTAACAGAAAGCTATGTAAGGTTTAATGTTGAAGAATTACCCATACATATGTTTTGCAAATAAAATAAAATTTAAAAAAATGAAGAAAATATTGACATGAAAAAAGTACAATTCTTCCATATTTTCACATTTATCATGATGTGTAAGAATAATCAGTTCAAAAAGGAAAAGAAATGAGAAAGAAAAAGACCCAAGCAAACAAACAACAACAAAAAGGTGAAAATAACTATGCTGTTTGGTCCATAGCCATTCTCCATACTGGATATGGATGGCTCTTTCCATCACAAGTCTATTGGAATTACCTTGAATCATCTCATTAATGAAAACATCCAAGTCCATCACATAATTTTGTTGTTGCTGTATACAATGTTCTCTTGGTTCTATTCATTTTACTTAGCATCTGTTTATGTAAGTCTTTCCAATTGCCTCACTTTTAGAACAAGTATTTGAGTTGTGTAATTTAGCAAACAGAAATAAATTGGCACTAAAATGTAATTTTTTTACTACTAGATTGACACTAAAATTAATTTCCCATTACTAAGTCACTTTGTAAAGTTAAGTGGGCCACTAGATTGTGCTTTAGATTGTGGAACAATACTTAGTTACAGACATCAATAAGCTGGAAAGTGTCCAGATAAGTGCAATAATGATGGCGAAGTAATTCAAAATCATGCTATGAACATTCATCCAATAAACATTTAAGTACCCATTCACTATGTGTCAGACACTATGCTAAGCTCTGGGAATACAAAAAGAAACAAAAGACAGTTCTTTCTCTCAAGGAGTATAGATTTTAATGGGGGAGACAAACAGCAAACAAATATATACAAAATAAGCTATATATAGAAAAAATAGGAAATAATTAAAAGAGGAAAAGCACTGGAATTAAGGAGTCAGGGAAAGGTTCCTGTAGTTAAGGGAACTGGAAGAAAAAAGAGGTAGGTTGAAGAAAGGAATACTTGAGAGAAACATGATAGCTCTCTTAAAGAATTTGAAATTTCCACAATATAAAAAGGGACTATAATTGTTTTACATGGATACATGAGGTAGAATTATGAGCAATGGGTAGAGTTAATGAAAGAAATATTTATTTTCAATACAAGGGAGATTTTCTAGCAATTAGAGCTATCCCAAATGAAATGAATGATCTTTGGAAATAGTTCTTTTTTTAATCAGTCTCTGACAGAAGTTAATGATGACTTGCTAAGGATATTCTTTATGTGTAGAGTTGGACTAAGTATCCCCTAAGATTACCTATTACGTCTGAGACTTTATGATTCTGCATCTACAATAATGTCTCAGTAGTCATTTATATCGTCTAGGCATCATGTTTTTTGCAAGGCTATTGGGGTTATGTTGACTTGCCTAGGGTCACAGTAGGTATTAAGCGTCTGAGGCCTCAAACTCCTCAGGTTCTCCTGACTCCAGGGGTGATCTTCCTTCTATCAACTGTGTCATCTAGCAGTCCCATAACATTTTTTTAAAGGAAGGGGGGAAAAGGGGAAAAGAAATAAAGAATAAGAAATGAAGGAAGGGAGGAAAAAAGGAAAGGAAGAAGGAAGGAAGGAAGGAAGAAAGAAGAGAGGGAGGAAGGAAGGGAGGGAAAAAAAGAAAAAAGGAAGGAAGAAAGAAAGAAAGAAAGGCAAGGAGAGAGGAAGGCAAGGAGGAAGAAATGAAGGAAAGAAGGGAGGGAGGAAAGAAGGGAGGGAGGAAGGAAGGAAGAAGGAAGGAAGGGATGATGAAAAAAAGAAAGGAAGGAAGACAGGGAGGGAAGAAAGAAAGGAGGGAGGGAGGGAGGAAGGAAGGAAGGAAGAAATGGAGGGAAGAAGGAGGAAAGGAGAGAAGAAGGGAAGGGAAAGAACCAAGTTTTGAATTATTTTTATTGACTTGAGTGATTCATATATGTAGAGTGATATCTAGTTGAGTGGATTTTTAAACTTTTCTTCTCCCTGTTTTAATTAATATCATATTTTCTAGGCACAACCTGTTTCATTCACAATAGTTATTGATTATTAAAAAAAACAACTCTAAACTGCATTGTGCATAGTATGCCTTTCTAAGTACACAAGACAAGCACTTAAAATACTGACTGAAAACAAATGTCAAATTCTAAATTCTAACTACATGATGAGCATGGTGTGATCTTATTCATCATGTGAAAATAAACAGGAGAAAGTGAACAACAGACTATACAGAATTTACAAAGTTAAATGTTAGGTTTGAAAAAGACCTAAGCAATTATCTAGTCCATCTTTCTTATTTTATAGGTGAGGAAACTTATATCTAGAGAAATGATGTGATTTATACAAGATAATACAGTTTCTTGCTGAAAGGGAAAACTAGTACCCAGAGTATTCTTTGCTTTATACTATAATATCTTTGTAAATGCTTTTAGATAACAGATAAAAATTGTTTTCAATGTTTTCCCTTATTTTTATAAAAAGCAGTTTTTGACCAAAATATTCTTGATGAATTTTTAATGGAATTCCACTTTTGCCTTCTATTCGTGTCTAATAGCTAAAGGTTTTAATAATTACCACTTTATAACATTTTGAGTTCTGAAAATTTTATTTCCTCCAACTTTTTTTTTCACTATTTACCTGAATATTCCAGGCTTTCTGGTTTTCCAAATAAAATTTGTTATTATTTTGTCTACCTCTGTAAAATACATTCATGGAAATTTCATTGGTATAATACTAGATAGTGTCATGATGTTTATTATATTGGCGTGGCTCAATTATGAGAAGTGAATGTCTCTACATTTAATTGTCATTTCTTATTTCTGTAGAGAGTGCTTTGTAATTGCATTTTTATTTCTAAAGTGTCCTGTGATTAGTCTTGGCTATTTTATGCAATAAGTATTTTGAATGAAATTTTTCTATCATCCCTCCCCCTTTATTGTTGTTAGAAATTTTAACAACTTATGTGTATTTATTTTGTATTTTATAATTCTGAAATTTATATTTGTCTCAATTTGTTTCTTTGATGATTCATTGAGGTTTTCTAAGTAAATCATTACATTTACAATTGGGGAAAAACTCTTCTCTTTTTTGATAATTTACACCTCTAATTTCTATTTCCTTATTGCTATTATTAACATTTCTAGAAAAATGTCAAATCATAGTGAGGATGAGAATCTTTGCTTTTATTCATATGCTCATTGGGATGTCTTTTAGTGTTTCTCCCTGGCAATCTAAATTTGTTTAGATTTATTCAACTTATTCAAGTCTCCTATCTGTTTGATTTGGGGGTTTTCTTTGTTGTTTCTATGATGGTGGTTGTTGTTATTTAACAGTTTGGGTAATTTTTCCTTTACTCGTGATGCTAGCTTTTGGTTTTAGAGATATACTGTTAGTCATATTAAAATACTCTTTATATGCTGTTCTTTTAAATGTTTTGATTAGGAGAGTTATATTTTATTGTTTTTTTTTCCTGTATCTGTTGATAGAACATACGGTTTTGATTGGTATTGCTAATAATGCTCATTGTTTTCCTAATGTTTAATCATACTTATATCCATGGCATAAATTAAACTTGTTTATTTTGAATACTTTTTTGTTATATTGCTATAATTATTTTGGCTCAGTTTTTATTTTAAAATTTTATATGATTTTTCACTAATGACTTGGCTTTATAGTTTTCTTTAATTTATCCTGTGCTGATTTGTGTATATTAATTTGATTTAAAAAAAGAATTTGGTAGAGTTTTCTATCTCAATTAAAAAGAACTTATATATATATGTACGCATACACATATATGTACGCATGCACATATATGTATCTTTACATATATATGTATATATGTCATAGATTTTAATTGATCTTTATGTATTTAATAAAATTCATTTGAAAACATGTTCAGGCCATGGGGTTCCTCCATCTTCATCTTTGAAAGTTTCTTATTCAATTTTACTTTTCATTTTTGGGTTGACTGAAATGTCTATTTTATCTTCTTTGACTTGAGTGTTTTATACTTGTAGGTAATTCTTTACATTCTAAATTTTACTAGCATACAATTGTTACACTAATTTCTGATAATTTAAAAAATTATTTTCTGTAGAATCACCTTGTTAATTTTTTATTTTGGCAATTTGATTTACTTTCTCTATTTTTTTTTGTTGTGTTTTGTTTTTTTATTCAGGCTAACATGAGTTTATTGATTTTGTTGATCTTTCCAAAGAAATAGCATTTAGTTTAATTATTTCTAAAGACTTTATGTTTTCTTTTTTTTAACCTCTGAAATTTGCAAGGCATTTTTCTTTCATGCTTATTCTGGATTTGAAGAGTTGTTGGTTCTCTCTTTTTTTTTTTAATAGTGCATACTAAGACCATTATTTTCCTTTTTCTGTTTTATTAATGTGTGTTTTCAGAGTTATAATTATTCTCTGAGAACTGCTTTAGTGGTATTTCAAATTTTATGGCATTTTTTCAACATCATTCCCTTTCATAGATTTATTCATTATTTCTGTTTTTTTTTAAATCCACTTGTTATTCAAATTGTCATGATTAAATTTCTTTTTTTTTATTAAAGCTTTTTATTTGTATAATATATGTATGGGTAGTTCCCCAGCATTGATCTTTACAAAGCTTTCTATTACAAATTTTACCCCCAGTCCTCCCCCCTCCCCTAGATGGCAGGAAGTCCACTACATGTTAATAATGTAATAATAGTTGACAAGTTGTGCGAGAAACATCCTATCTACAAGAAAAAAAAAAAGAAAATCAGAGAAAGGAAACACAATGCAAGCAAACCTCAATAGAGAGCATGAAAATGTTATGTTGTGGTGCATATTTTATATCCCTTTCTCTGGGTGTATATGGTCTTCTTCAGTGAACAATTGGAACTGGTTTGAGACAATTCTTTGTTGCAGAGAGCCATGTCCATTAGAATTGATCATCATGTAATATTGTTGTTGTCGTGTATAATGATCTCCTGGTTCTGCTCGTTTCATTCAGTATCAGTTCATGCAAGTCTCTCCAGGCCTCTCTGAAATCATCCTGATGGTCGTTTCTTACAGAGCAATAATATTCTATAACATTCATATACCATAATTTATTCAGCCATTCTCCAATTGATGGGCATCCCTTCAGTTTCCAGTTTCTAGCCACTACACAAAGGGCTGCCACGAACATTCTTGCACATGTGGGTCCCTTTCCCTCCTTAAAAATCTCTTTGGGATATAGGCCCAATAGAAACACTGCTGGGTCAAAGGGTATGCACAGTTTGACAACTTTTTGGGCATAGTTCCAAATTACTCTCCAGAATGGTTGGATCCGTTCACAGTTCCACCAACAATGTATTAGTGTCCCAGTTTTCCCACATCCCCTCCAACATTCATCGTTATCTTTTCCTGTCATTTTAGCCAAATCTGACAGGTGTGTAGTGGTACTTCAGAGTTGTCTTAATTTGCATTTCTCTCATCAATAGTGATTTGGAGCAACTTTTCATATGACTAGAGATGGTTTTAATTTCATCATCTGAAAATTGTCTGTTCATATCCCTTGACCACTTACTTATCTATTGATTATGATTAAATTTCTACTCAGTTATGTATATTCTACTTGTGTTCCATTTATTAATGATGTCTTTTGCTATATTAAAGTCTATAAATCATGTATTTAATTTTTTTCTTTTGAATTTATTAATTTTTTATTTTTCCTAGCATATGGCTGATTTTTGTGAAGGTACTATGTGATGCTAATACACATACACACACATTTAATAATCTCATTCAGAAGGTGTCATAATTTTTTTTAAATATAACTTTTTTCACAGTCTGTTCAGTTCCATATTTTCTTTTTTATTTGTTTGTTTTTTAAAATTTGTTTAGATTTATTCAACAGAGGTATATCCAAGTCTCCTATCTATGTTTGGTTTTAGGGTTTTCTTCGTTGTTGCTATGATGGTGGTTGTTGTTATTTAACAGTTTAGGTAACTTTTCCTTTAATCATTTAGACATGATGCCACTTGGCCCATACATATTTCATAAGAATATTGTTTTGTTGTCCAAGGTACCTTTAACATTATATTGTTTCCCTGTTAACCTTATAGAATGTAAATTTTCTTTTCTTTTCTTTTTTTTTTTGTTGCTTTTTTGTGATAGCATGGTTACAATTCTTGCTTCCTCCATCAATGTCAATATATCTCATAAACATTTATGAACACTTTTTACGATCCATTCCCTATTCCATGCCTGAAATATGAAGTAAAACTTATTCTTCTCATCTCTGCCAAACCGTCAAGGCAGCAAGAATAAAAATCAGAAAAAAAAAATTCTTTCCCCCATATCTAACGTGTGGGCCTCTTTGCTCATTGCTAAGTAAGAAAATAATTCTGATACAGAAAGTTTTAGGAAAAAATGATGAGTAACTAGCCTTGAATTTGAGGGATGTTTTAAGGGCATTTTAATTTCTTCCCTCTGGCTCTATATTACTTGGCATAATAAAAATGATTTCTTTTTTAAATCTTTGCACTAAAGTCCTACTACTATTCCTTATTGTAGTGCAGAGCTGATCCTGATTTTCTTCCAGGTTTGACCAGTGGAATTTAAGCCTCAGAAAGGCCTGAGATACAAGTCTAGGGGCAAATTGTATCTCTTGTTGTATGAGGACTAGCTTACCTAAGTTCTGAGACACTCACCAGCTGAGCTCCAAGATGATTCATTTCTGAGCCATAGGAGTTTTCGATGTTCTTCTGACAAGTTATAGAAGACTTGTTTTTAATGTTGGTTAGGACATTTTCCACATTGACATAATCAAAAATTACTTGTTTTATGGCACAATTAAGAGATCTTGGAATTTGGAGTCAAATTCTGGCTCTAAATCCTGGTTCTGACATTTATTACCAGTATGATCTCAGTCCAGTCTCTGTTTCTCATCTGTACAATAAGGATTAGGGAGGGTAGATTATATGAATTTAAAGACTCTTTCCATCTCCAAATCTATAATTCTAAATATATCAAAACATATTTTAAATCTATGTATATGCAAGAAAGATTTGAGGTTTTCCATCTTTTGTCCATTATCATTTCAAAAAACAACTATGTTTTCCTCCAATATAAATAGATTTTTGTAGGTGTCATTGTTTTTGAGGATTTTCTATTTCACTATATGTGTGGGGTAAGGAAATTAGAGATTGACCCTAAGAAAGAAAGGAAAGAAGGAATACCATTAATAAAGTATCTGGTATATTCCAGGCACTGTGCTAAAAACTTTACAAACATTATTTAATTTTTTTTTCTTTCAATGACCTTGCAAAATAGGTGTTATTAGTAGTCCCAATTTACAGTTCAGGAAATTAAGACAAACAGATTAAGGTACTCATCCAGGGTTGCAGGGTAATTAAGCTTCTGAGATCAGATTTGAAGTCAGGATCTCCTAACTCCAGGCCCAGCACTCTATCCCTAGACTCTCAAAAGCTACACTAGAGTAGATTACATTCTGGCAGGTCTTAGCAACTTAAGAAGTCATGGAATATGGATTTGACAAAGGGTTCCATTTCTGACATCAAAGAAAGGAGGCCTACATTCAAAGAGTTTCATGAATTTTATCAGTCTCAGCAGACTACAAGATAACTGCTAAAAGTATGGAAAGCTTGCTGTCTTTGTCAGCAGAAAATGCATCCACAAGAAGAAATGTATCTTATAAAAATGAAGCAGCATATGAGAAAGCAAGAAAATTCAAGGTATTCAAGAGAAACTAGGAAGATAATGGTATATGGCTTTTTCTAGGTGGGCTTTTTCTCATAATGGGGTCTGAGCCTCAGGTAGGTCACACAGTTACTTCAGGACTTGAATCATGGATTCAGTACTGAGCTACGTTTTTGTCTTTTTAAAAAATGTATTTCTGTGGCCTCATTTGGACTCAGAAATAACTCTTGAAATGCAGTGTTTTTCCTTTTCCTGTTGAACTGAATAAAGCTATGGAAATTAGGTTTTAAAGCAATTGTCTGTAACAAGAACAGACAAGAGCAGAATGCCAACTGGAAAGAAAACGAAATGTGAAGATCTGGTTTTATAGATCCTAGGTGTGCCGCAAGTCAAGAAAACTCAATATATGAAAATTGGGTTTAAGAAAAAAAGGAAAAAGAGAAAAAAAATAGATGGAGGGATGATAGATTTGGCAAAGGCATCCTTTGTCTTCTCTAATGAAATCATCATCTAATTCCTTCAAATAGCTGCCTTAGTGCATTTGAACTATGATGAGCTTTACCCAAGTTTGATTTACACCCTTTCAGGAACACAGCTTTTTCCTAAAGTAATTACAAAAAAAATAAAACCTTCTTATTTTCTTTCCAATTTTTGTCACTGAAATTTAGAGCTGAATGGAATCCTAAAGATAATTTTACCGAACTCCCTCCCCACCTCCTAGCAAAGCCCCCATTTTACATTTGAGAAAAATGAGGCCCAGAGAAATTAAGAACCTTGGTGCCCCTTGTTGACTTATACCAGGTGAGCTAAATTAAATATAGAGTCTTATGTCAATATGTCCTCTACAACTAAGCTATGGAACCAATTGATAAATATGAATCTCTCTGATAAGAAGATCTTCAGTAATCAAACTTTCTTAGTTGAGTTCTAAGGTAGTTCATCTTATACAATATAGATAGGTTAATGGAAAGAACACTGGATTTGTAGTGTAGGACTTGGGAGTCAGATACCAAGTTCTATTATGGACTACCTGTGTGACATTTTTTTGAATCACACTTTCCTTACTCCTAATATGAAGAGACTGGATTAGATCAGGGTTTCTTAGATTTTTTTAGTATCACATACCCTTTGGCAGTTTGGTGAGACTTATGGTTCTCTTCACAGAATGTAAATGCATGAAATAAAAGTCATAAGATTATAAAGTATATATAATTATACTGAAATTTAATAAGATTATATATATATGCTCATAGAAATTTGTTATTTTTTTAACATTTAATTGAATTTCAAATTGTCTCTCACCTATTGAGAAAGCAACAAATATGATATGAACTATACATGTGAAATCATGTAGAATATATTTCCATATTAGTCATGTTGAAAAAAAAACAGCAAGAAAAAATTTAAGTCCAAAAATTACACTCCACTTTGTACACAGGGTTCATTATTTCTCCTGATGGGGATAGATAGCATTTTTTTTTCATCATTAGTCTGGAATTGTCTTGCATCATTGTTTTGATCAGAGTAGCCAAGTCTTTCAGAGTTGATCATAGATACAATATTGCTGTTAATGTTTATAATGTTTACTTGATACTAATCACTTTACTCTGCATCAATTCATATAGGTCTTTGGTTATAGATAGATACATATAAATATATATTATATATTTAAAAGTTCATAAACTTTCAGGTTAAGAACTTTCTCTAAGATCCATTCTTACTTGAAAACAATGATCCTATCAATTCTTAATGATAAACCACGTCATAGAGAATTCCAACATATTATCTTTTCCAGACTTCCTCCCTTATATTTCAGTATATTAATTTTTATAAATATTCTTTAAACTTTAATAACCTCATCTTTTTACTAACCATTGGTAATATACTGTTATTCATGTGAGTTAAGTGGGAGGTGTTAATGAATGTGAGGAGGGGGAGTGGGCGGGAAATGTACTCTGTGGTCTATCCAAGATTTCTTTTCTTTCCACCTCTGTCTGTGGCCGTGATAAATCATGAAAGTCGCTGAGCATTAATTATAGGTTCTTGTAACCTGGAGCCTGAGCTGTGAAAGCTTAAGGACGGCTTGTGGTGTTAATTTGCTTTTACTGAAACGTATGCCTCCCTGCTGCTTTTGATATAATGTGGAAGGAAAAGGGGGGAAAAATTCATTCTAAGGAAAGAATTCTCTGTTGTATATCTCTCCCTCCATCAAAGAACTGAAATATCTCAACCTCTTGAGCAACCTGGTGCTTTGAAATAACAATAAATAGGATTAGCCAGCAAGATTTCCCCTGGTACTTCAACCACTCCTAGATAGTAAGTGAGTGAGGTCCATAGGGGTAAAGCACCATTTAGTGAAACACAGCTGTAATTGAAGGGGGAATTGTGAACAGGGCATTGCAACCTTTCTTCAGCTTTCCAGAAGTAGCATAATGTTCAGCTTTGACCTACAGACATCTGAATTTGCAGACTTCTTAAATCAGGTGAAAAATTCCATATATACCCCAATGAATCAATTTACTTAAAGTGCAGATCTTTTCAGCTGTATTTCAGTAAACATGCCCTTCTCTTCAGGCTTTGTCTTAGAAATAATGTATAGGTGATTGCTGTGGTATCTGAAATTCCACCATTAAAGATTCATTCTTTGGGATTTCTTTCTCCCTGTGGTCCTCTTTTAGAAAGCTCTTTGGGGAGGTAACACAAAATAATTAACCCTAAGGTTATCTTAGTGAGATATGTATTACTGACTCTCAAGGTTGCTGAAAGGAAACCATTTTGTGAGATTAAAAGTGCTGTAACTAGTTACTGAAAGACAGAACCATGGGAACAGGGTGGAGAGGGCCATCCTGCCTCATTTTAGAGCACAAGTTTCCTGAATAGTTGTTCAATTCCCTGAAAAGAGTCTGTGGGAGATTATACCCATTCAAGGATGTTTAACCACTGAATAACACTAAAAACTACTCCCTGGAGGGTGGTAGGCTTATTTTAGTGGTTTACATGTATCCTACTATGGAAAAAGTTTTGAGTCTATACCATGGTCTCTAAGATTATCAAAGATTTTGTCTATGTTCTATGCTTCAGGTCTATGGAACACCATAATTCTTTGCTAAGGATAGTTACATTGGCAAATCTACCCTACCCACTGGTTAACCCTATCTTCTTTTAAACTATTATAACAATGCATACTAGATATGTGATATTATTGGCATAGCAGAATTGGTTCTTTTCCAAAATAGACGTGTTAAAGAATAAGTTGCATGCATTTTTTTCTCGGCATAAATAGTACTTAATAACTGGAGAAAACAATGCATTATAAATATATAAATGGTAATGTATAAATTTAAAAAGGTAAATGTATGAATAGGTAATATATGATCAAGCACTTATAATTCCTCTTGTAATGAAACTAATAGTCCAAATTGAAACTATGCAGAGCAGTTTAGTTGGAATGTGGTATTCACAAAAGGAATTGCCATAAAATAAAGATAGAAAGAGAAGTTAGAATCAGCTTAGGGTTATGTTTACATTCTAAATTAAGCATTTTACTAAGTAATTTATTTAGTATATTAGTATTTTATTTAGTAGGCAATGAGGAGCAGAGGTTTTTGAGTAAGTATGTAAAGCTATCAGAACTGCAAATTTGAAAGGTTTGACAGGTATGAAAAAGTTAAACTAGAGAAGGTTGAAATTGGCAACCAAAAGAATATTTGGGAAGTTCTTACAATTCCATAAGGGAGAGGTTATAAGAACCTGGAATAAGATGGCAGTGGTGAGAGTGGTTAAGAGAAAACAAATTTGAAAGATGTTTCAAGGCAGAATTGGCAGAATTTAGCAACTGATTGGTTCTGAGGTAAAAGGAAATAAAAAGTCAAAAACAAATTTGTGATCTTTTTTTTTTTTAATTTGGATGATTGGAAAACAGAAGCACCATCAAC
>JAJPUD010015784.1:0-36221 GCA_023553655.1 Myrmecobius fasciatus | reverse complement strand
ATATTCAGTGATTTCAGTGTTAGAAATGAGTATAACAAACCTGCCATATCGCTAGGTGCTTCCTGATCAGCTAGCACTGAGATAGGGATTGTAGAATCAGCAAATAATCCCCCACACCTAGGAAGACAAGTTCTCAAATTGGAGCAAATGCCAGCCACCATTTTCATCAGGAAGCTAACTGTAGGGCTGGAAGAAATTGCAAAGGGCTTTCCTAGGGCTTGGGGCAGGGAACAGTAGTTAGTGAACTTTAATTAAAAATTAAATTAGAAATGAATCAAACATTTATTAAGAACTTACTATGTGCCAGAAGCTGAATTTAGGTATCACTCAGTTCAGACCTGAATAGTTTCCCTTTATCAGTATTTAATGAACTCCACGACTCTCTATAAAATTCCACAGATTCTCTATAATGTCTAGGATCAAATACAAACTTGTTTGGCATTTAAAACTCACAGCCATCTGGTCCTAGCTACCTTCTATGCACTCCATGTTCGGCCCAACTGGCCTTATCATTTCTCACACATGACATTTCCTTCTCTTTCCATTCCTTTGTACCAGCTGCAGTTCCCTTGACTGGAATGCCATTCTCTCCTCACATCTGCTTCTTTGGGAATCTCTAATTTGCTTCAAAGTTCTGCTCAAACACCTAGTTTCTATTGTTCTACCACCCTAATATCCAATCATTAACTTGTTTTATCTTTATATACATATATATATGTACTTGTTGAGTTCTATGGAATGTAAGCTCCTTGAGGACAGAAACTAATCATTTTTGTCTTTGTATTCCCAGTTAGTACAGTTTTTGGAACAGTTAGTCAAAAAAATTTGTTAAGCCTACCACTAGGTCTGTATCCCATAGAGATCAAAGAAAAAGAAAAAGGACCCATATGCATAAAAATATTTATAGCAGCTTTTTTTGTGGTGGCAAAGAATGACATTGAGGGGATGCCTATTATTTGGGAAATGACTGAATAAGTTGTGACATATATGGTAGAATACTGTTGTTCTTTTTTTAAATATATGCAAAAATAGTTTTCAACATTCACCCTTATAAAACCTTCTGTTACATATTTTTCTCCCTCCCTTCCTAGCTCTCCCCTCCCCTAGATAGCAAGTAAACCAATATAGGTTAAACATGTAATACTTTTGTTATATAAGAAATAACAAGCAAGATGCTTTCAGAAAAATTTGAGAAGATTTACATAAATTGATGCAAAGTGAAGTGAGCAGAACCAGGAGAACATAGCATATAGTAATAGCAATATTGTATGATGATCAATTGTAAATGACTTAGCTATTCTCAGCAATACAATGATTCAAGACAATTCCAAAGTACTTATGATGAAAAATGCCATCTACCTCCAGAGAAAGAAGTGATGGAGTTTGAATACAAATTAAAGCATGGTTTTTTACTTCATTTTTCTGGGAGTTTTGTCTGTGTTTTCTTTTATAACATGACTAATATGGAAATGTGTTTTGCATGACTTCACATGTATAATCAAAATCAAATTACTTGCCTTCTTGAGGGGAGAAAGGAAGAGAATTTGGTACTCAAAATTTTTTTATGTTAAAAATATTTTTGTATCTAATTGAGAAAAATAAAATAAAAACACTTTAAGTATTTACTATGTTCCAGACATTATGCTAAGTACTGAGAATACAAAGACACAGTAGATGTTTAATAAGTGTTTATTATACCCCATCAAGAACTCCAACTAAACTACCCTGCTTGTCATTTTCCAGATTTAGTTCCATCTTCTACCTTCATGCTTTTGAATAGGCCTAGAATGCATTTCCTTTCGAGGTTTCCAATTTCCTTAATCCCCCCTTATGAAAATGCAGTATATACATGTTTTTTTCAAAAGACACACCTCCTATAGGAAATCTTTCCTGATCTTCTGAGTAGTTAGTCTTTTCCTCTTCTTCAAATTATCTTACATTTCTGTTTGTATCTATACCCTGTATATATAACCAATGTAGGTTTCTTGAAGACAAGAATGATTTTTCATTTCTGTTTTTGTAAACCCTAGTGGATTAGTTTAGGCGTGATACTGATACTTGGGAGGCACAGATTAAGGGTTTATTGAATTAAATTGAAGGTAGTGGGTATAGCTAATTCATTCAAAAAAGAAGGAAGGAGTGGCAAACAGAAAGCATTGAAGGATTAGAGGAAGGTTTCCTTTTTGATAAGCAAGGGAATATGGCTGTTCCTTGAAGGAGCCAGGAAAGGAAGGAGCCAGAGCAGAGAAAAAATTGAAGAGTCTGTAAGGGAGAGAATGGAGCTCATCTACTAAGGGCATGGGGCGTAGAATTGGCTTTTTCAGAAAAGAGAGTGTCCAGAGTGTGGCAGGGAGGAAAGAAAATTAATTACCTTGCCATTCTTCTTCCTCTGTCCATCACTATTATCCAGTCCTTCTATCAATCAGTGTTCAACAAACATTTATTAAGGGTCTACATTCAGCCTATTCCATACAAAGGCAGCAGTGAAACAATCCCTGCCCCCAAGGTGTTTTCATTCTATGAAAGGAGTTAACTATATATATATATATATGTGTGTGTATATATATATATATATATATATATATATATATATACATATAACTATATCTATCCAGAATAAACAAAGGGTAGCCTGGGAGGGAGGACGACATCCCTTCTATCATCCATCTCTTTGTCCACCCCCTATCATCCATCCAGTGTCCATCCCCACCATCTATTCCCTTTGTCTATCCTTTCCATCATAACTATTCCTACCATGTCTGCCCATCCCTTCCATTCATCCTCTTCATCCATTACTCCCTGTCTGTTTCCCCTACTGAGCCAGGGTGAAGTTGAGTGGAGCCTGTTTTGTATTAGCTATGAGAGCAAAGAATGAGTGGTGCAGGGTAGAGAGCACTCAGGGCTGGGAAATGGACTAGGAGGGCCTGTGAGATAGAGGAAGAATGAGCGCTGGGAGTCAGGGAGGGCAGCATTTGCTCTAATTGATGATGGAAACCAGTTTTTGTAAGGAGTCAGGCCTAGGAAAGGGCCAGTAGGACTGACAGGCCCAGCAAGAAAGGCTTCTCACTCAGTGGAAATCAGGTTTGATGGGAACAGAAGGGAGGCTGTGCATGTAGCTAATAATAGCTAATAGCTACTAGCATTTCTATAGTGTTTTAAGGTTTGCAAAGCACTTTACAGATGTTATCTCTTCACAATAACCCTGCGAGGCAGCTGTTATTATTCTTTTCATTTTACAGCTAAAGAAACTGAGACGGAGAGAGGCTAAGTGACTTGCCCCCACAGTCACAGCTAGAAGGGATAAAGCTGGTCTGGCTCCCCTGCTTTAGCTACCTCAATGCCTCAGCTTTTGGGGGCGGTGCCTCAGGGACAAGCTCTGGACATGGAAGGCTGTGAAGCCATGAGACCCCTAGGCTGCAATCATCATGAATATTGAAATTCATTTCATACCAATGAACATTTATTAAGTGATTGCTGTTTATTTAGTGACTGCTGTGCTAGGTACAAGGGGATGGTAGGAGATACAATGAATAGCTAGAGTACCAGCTCTAAAGTCAGAAGGACCTGAGTTCAAATGTTGTCTCAGACATTTCCTAGCTGTGTGTCTCTGGACAAGTCACTTAGCTCTGTTTGCCTTAGTTTCCCCATCTGTAAAATGATCTGGAGAAGGAAATGGCAAACCTTTGAAAATTCTAAATGGGTCAGGAAGAAGAGTCTTCTTTAGGGAAGCCATCATTATAAACTTGAGAGCCAAAGAGTCCTCAGATTCCCAAGGGCCAGAGTTTTGGGGGTCCATGATAGATTTCAGGAAGCCTGTGAATATAGAGAGGAAAAAATTTCACCTTTATTTCAATATAATTGGTTTCCTTCATAATTCTGCATAGGCTATTTCATGCATTTAAAACCGTGATTCTAAGAAGGGTTCCGTCGGCTTCACCAGACCGCCGAAGGGGTCCATGAAACTAAAAGATTAAGAACCTTTGCCTTACCACATATGAAACAACATTTGTAAACACTAAAATACTCTGAAGATATTAGTTATTAATACTGAGCGGCAGCATGGCACAGTGAATAGAGAGCTGACCTTGTCAGGAGTCCTGAGGACCACCTGACTCTTACAGGCTCTGGACAAATGACCCAACCTCTCGTTCCCTAAAACACTTTATAAGATGGTAGAAATTGCAGAGGAGGTGTTGCCCTGCATTGTGAGAGTTACTCCATCTGAGGGGGTAGTGAATTCCCAGGCCTGGCACCTGTTTTTGCTATTTTATAGATGGAAGACTGAGTCCCAAATAGGCTCAAGATCAGTGCCAAGACCAAGGTCACACACAGATGAGTTTGAGAACCTTTGACCCACTTTCTTTTTTCCTCCTTTTTGCTCTTTTCTCACTTCCCTTCTATCACCAGTAAGGAAAATAAAGCTCAGTGAAAAAATTATTTGCCCCGAATCTCCGTGATTCAGACCCAATTCTGTTGACTCTCCATAAAAAGGTGGGCATGAGACATACAGGTATTGATCTCTGTCCCTTCTTCCTCTTTTCCTCATCCTCTCTCCTCCCTTCTCCCCATCTCTGACCTGCTGCCCTTTCTCTCTGCTCCCCCCACCCTAGATCCTGGGCTCTAGCCTTCCCCTCCTTGCCTGCCTGTGACTGATCCGGCTGGTGTTCTTGTCTCGTCACCAGGATAAATGTAGCTACAAACAATGCACCGGGCTGGGCGCTAATTTGTCAGACGCAGCCGGGGCGGCTGTGATTCTGAATGCATTAACATTTTCACATGAAATCATTTCAATTTTTAGTGATTAAGAAGTATTTGTTTTAAAGTGTTGGGAGCAGGATAGTAATTTACAACGGAGACTGGGGGAGAACTGCAAAAGTTGAGAGGGAGGCCTCTGTGCTTGAACGCCACTCAGACTTCACCCCAGGATCATGGAAACAGTTAGGAGTGAAGTATAGGCTAAGAATGAGAAAACACTCAAAAAACCCCCACTATTGTAGCAATCACACGAGGTAGAGAGTACAAATATTATCATCAAGGGAGAACAAGACTTGAAAAAGATACCACACTTCCATTATACTCACCCTTTTAGCTAAGATCTACAAAGGTTTATATCCCCATTTTACAGATGAAGAAACTGAGGCTAGATGCAATTAATTGGCTTGCACAGGGTCACATAGCTGGTGAGTTTGAAAGCTAGAATGGAAATGTTCCCCCCAAAGGCATTGAGTCACCCTTATCCCCATTTGCCTGTCACTTTAGCTCCCATTGCAATTCGTACAGACTCATCCCCCTTTGTGACCCCTAGGCTTCCTACTCAGGCCTATAGAGTGCCTAGTGATGACCTTGAAGTTACAGAGGGATGTAGAAGAAGATGACAAGCACTCATTCATTCATTCTATTTTTTAATATCTCACTTTGTGCAAGATCTTGTGCTTGAACTTGGGGATACAAATTAAAATGGGAAACAGTCCTTATCCCCCAAAGAGCTTATTTTCACTCAGCAGCCCATAACATCTCCAGCCTCCAGGGATAGTTTGGGGGAAACTAAACCCTTCTCTGGGAGGTAGGCAGGTCCCTGGGGCTTTGTGCTAAGTTTGGAATAGTCTTCCTTATTTCTTGTTCATGTGGTTTGTTCATACTTGCACATATTTAGGTGTGTATAATACAATGTGTATATATTGTATATAATGTGCATAATATAATATGTATATATGTATTTAATGAGAGGGGAAGGAAATCAGAATAAGAACTCAGGATTTGAAGTCCTGAGTTCAAGTCTTTATTTTGTTGTGTGACCTTCATCAGCTGTCTCTGCCCTTATCTGGACCTCGTTTTGTTCCTCTCTAAAATTATATGGTTGTCTGAGTGATGTTTTAGGTCTCTTTCAGCTCTATATCCTGGGATCGTTCGGGATCTCTTCCCTTGCATGGCCATGGATGGGCATATCCTTCTGACCTTGTTATAGCAGCCCCCTGAGACACTGACCTGCCCCAGGCGCCATCCCCCACCTAGTGAAAGGAAAATAACTGAAAGTTTTTATCGTTCAGCAAAACGACATCAGAAAACAATTATTGTTTTAATTACCTGCTGTCGCCGTACAAGACAGGGAGGTTGTAAAGTACGATAAAATCTTTCATGTTAATGGACTGCCAGCCCAGCCGGGCAGCAATTTATGGGACTGCAGCTGGTGACTTCATTCAACTAGTACCAAAACAACCCTGGTCCCTCCCATCACTCACCTCTGCCCATCGCCACCATCTAGTCTCCCCTGTCAATCCCTCTCTGCACGTCTCCTCTGTGGCCCAGGCTAGGTTCTTCTCAACTGGCCATCCCTTATGTCCATCTTTACCATCTAGTCCCCTCTTTCCATCCCCACAATCTAGTTCTTTCTGCCTTTCTCCATCATCCACCCACTTTGTCTCCTTTTTCTCCATCCTCACCATCTATCCCCATCTGTTCATCCTTGTCAAGCAGTCCTCTGTCTGGTCCAATCATTTATTCCCCCAATATCCACATTTACCATCTACCCCTGTTTAAATTTTTTACTAACAGATAACAAACTGAATTCGTCATCGCTCCCCTGCCCTTCCCAACTTCCCTATGTCTGTTAATAGCACTACCCTTCTTCCTGTTAATCAGTAGTAAACTTCAAAGCTATCAGCAGCTCCTCCTGTCCCTCATGCTTCCCTCCAAGCCCACCAATTGCCAGAATTGATAAATCTTCCCCCTCCTTCTCCATAATTCCTAACTTAGTTCAGGTCCTCATCCCCTCTTCCTTGGACCAGTTTCCCTTCCTCTACTCTTTCTCTACAACCATCTTGACCACCATCAAGAGCTAGAGTTAAAAGGTACATTAAGAATTATTAGTCCAGCCTCATTTTTTCATTGCACAACTCTCATTAAATTTTTCCCTTGTTCAGGAACCATCAGTAACTGTCTATTTCCTAGAGAGTAGAGTCTGGCATTCATGGGCTAATCTCCATTCTCCAAACCTCCCCATACCCTTCACTCTAGCCATTATGGTTTCATGTTCATAGCAGACCCACTACTAGTTCCAAGATTTCACCTAAATTGTAGCCTTCCCTTCCCCTCTGTTTCTAACCATCTCCCTATCTGGATTCCCCCATGCTTCAAAGCTCTACTAAAATTCTCCTCCCTCCAATAGGATTGCCAATTTCAAGTCATCAGTTTGGAACTGGAAGTTCTAAGTAGAGTTCATCTACTCAAGTCTCTTTATTTTGTATTTGAGGAAACCCCTACGTTATTGCCAGTGTTATAGGTGTGCTCCAGAGAAGTTAAGTGTTTTAAACTTATGTCGCAGGTAGTATATGGCAGAACTGGGGTAGAATTCATTTTTCTGATTCTTTGTACACTACTACCATGCTGCCTCCTGGATTCTTATCTGACAAATCTCTCCTTTTCTTTGACTCTTAAGACATAAGAGGTTAGAGCTGTAAAGGTCCTTAGCCATCATTTAGGCCAACACCTGTCTTCAGTGTACAGATGAGGAAATTGAGACCAAGAAAAGTGAAATGTCTTATTCGAGGTCACACAAATCTTTTGACTCTTTGTCTTTACCACATAATTTGATTGTTGTGTTGTTGGTTGCTGTTTTGTGTGCATGTGTCTAACCTCTCCAATAAAATGGTGTCTTAAGAGCAAGAAGTATGTCTTATAGGGATTTTATTGTTTATTCCTACTCATCCTGGAACAGTGAGAAAGTGATTAGTGAACTTGGTACTTTACAAAACAAATGGGAAAGACAAGCTGGCCCTCTTTGGACTTAGGAGTCATAGCCATTGAATATTAGAGCAAGAAAGGGCCTTAATCCAGGTCCATAATCTTATAGCAAGAAAATAGAGGCCTACAGAGGGAAAGCTTCCCCAGGATCTCATACTGAGATAGAAGACAGACATCATGATGTGGAAAGAGTTCTGCCCTCAGAATCAGTAGAGTTGGGTTCCAGTTATGGCCCTAACACTTCTTAACTCCTTGCCTTTGCACAGCTGATTCCATTTTTCGAACTCCCATTTCCTCATCTATAAAATGAGGATTACACAACCCACCTTAAAATGTTGTTGTAAGGTAAGTATACTTCTATAATACAAAATACTTTGCCCACAACAACTCTGAAACAGAACATTTCAAAGTGTTGTTACTCCCATTTTATAGATGAGGAAAAGGCAGAGGTACTAGAGTGGTTTGCCATTTCCTACTCTCCCAATTCATTTAACAGATGAAAAAAAATGAGGCAAACAAGCTAGTAAGTGTCTGAGGCCAGATTTGAACTCAGGAAGATGTCTTTCTGACTGCAGACCCTGAACTATATCCATTGCACCCAATAAAGAAATAGGCTCAATGAAATTAAGTAAATTTCCTGAAGTTACACAGCAGGTTAAAAAAAAGAGATTAGTACTCTGTGGCCCCTAATCTATAAGTCAAGGGCTCTTCCCATCATATCAGGTAACTTTACCCTTCTAGTATCCATATTTCCCAACTGGGAGTCATTCTGGAGCCTAGACTCTTCCCTGGGATTGTATAATTTCTCCAGATTAAGGTGTTGAGAGCTAGAAGGATATGTATCTGCTCTGGGTATCTTTATCTGTCCTCTGTTCCCACCCTGACTACCTCCTGACTACCCTCCCTTCATCCCCACTCATTTTTCCTTGTGGGCTCCCTGTCTGGGTTGAGATATATGGTTAGAATTACGGGCCTAGCCTGCTCGATCCGTCCCCCTGTCTGCTCGGCATCCCTTTCCCCATTTGGCTGACACTTCAGAACACTAATATATTCCCCAGGGCCCAGGAGGGGCAATTCATTTAAAAATCGTTTCCGTGAAGCTTTCCCCTCTGAGGACCCTAACGGGAAGAAAAATGTGGGGAGAGAGCGAAAAAGAGAGCAAGAAAGATCAGATTTCAGAAATCCCAACCAGCAGGACAGATGCAGAAGGAAATGGGGCCCTATTTGCTGAGAGACATATTTATCCAGCCACATAAGTGGTCCCACTTCCTCTTTCTCTCTCTGTCTAGTTCTGTTTATCTATCTCTCTGCCCAAGTACTGTGGGAGGCTAAGGCTTAGGCTTGTACTCTCCCAGAGTGGAGCTGGGTAACTGCTGAGACAATGTCCCCAGTTGCAATTCAATTTAAGGCATTGAGGTATAAATAGGAAGAATGTAATAGAAAGATTTGGAGCCAGAAGACTGAATTCAAATGCTGACTCTCCCATTTATTAGTTGTATGACCTTGAATATGTTATTTCACCTTGATAGGTAGCAGTTTCCTTTTTTGTATAAAACGATTAATGTTGGAACTGGATGGTAAATAAGATCCTTCCAACTCTGATGTCCTATGTTGTAATGTATCTGCTTTGTTCTGCTGTTTTCTAAACCTCAGTGTCCTCATCTGTGAAATGGAAAAATAATATTTTTACTGCCTATCTCACAGGAGCATAGATAGGAAAAATGCTTTCTAAATCTTAAAAGCACAATAGAAACATGAATTTTAAGATTCAGTGTTCTAAAGGCTTTTCCAGCTCAGACATCCTGTGACTATACCTATGTCCACTTTTCTTACCTTCTCCTTCCTCCCTGCTGTACTTCCTGCCAAGTGAGTGAACCTGTTCAGGGCTGCCCAGAAGGAGAGGGGACAGAGGACTCAGCCCCGGGTAAGAGGCAGTGGAGTCAGGCCGGGTTCATGCCACAGGGACAGCAGGGACCAGGGATAGATTTGGGAGAGGGAGAGCAGTCAGATGTAAAGGACTGCCACGTGAGCAGAAGCCACCCGGGGCCTGGTTCAGTGCTTTCAAGCAGTTTCTTTGGCCCATTGTCAGGGCCCCTCTGATCTGGAGCGACAGCTGCTTCAAGCCACAGCTTTCTGAAGTTCCAGAACCCCACTCCTTCCTGGCGTCGATGCTTCATGTATAAACTCCCAAGCCGGTCTGGCCAAGTACACTGGCAAAAAACTGAGGGACTTGGGCCATTCCAGGGAGGAGCAGAATGTTCTCCTGTGGACATAAATAGTGACAGGAACATGTGCGCATGTATATGGTCATGAGTATGAGGCTGTGCAGACACATGTGCCTGAGCGTGAGAGGGAGAAAGGGGGGCACTCTGGGGGTGTGTCAGAGGCTATGCCAGCATGAAAGACTGGGGAGAAGGGCAGAGGCAGGGAGAGACAGGAGGGGGTATGAGGTAGAGAAAAGGGGGGACAGCCTGGAGATGGTGAGAGCTGTGGAAGTGTGTTAGGGAGGAAAAATTGTGTGGAAAAGAGAAAGGCTTTTGTTCCTGCATTCGAGAGAGACTGTGTGTAGCACTATGTGTGAGTGTGAGAGGCTGTGTCTCTTCTGAGTAGGAGGGGAGAGGTTGTGTGTGAGAGTGAAAGGGTGGGGGGATGTGGATATGTTTGGGAGAGAGAGGGGAAGAGACAGAGAAGGAGGGAGGGAGGAAGAGAGAGGGGGGGGGGGAGGGAGGGAGGAGAGGAGAGGGAAGGAGAGGGAGAAAGAGAGGGAGAGGGAAGGAGAGAGAGAGAGAGAGAAGAGGGGGGAGGGAGAGAGAGAAGAGAAGAGGAGAGGAGAGGAGAGGAGAGGAGAGGAGAGGAGAGGAGAGGAGAAGGAGGAAGAGAGGGAGAGGGAAGGAGAGAGAGAAGAGGGGGGAAGGAGAGAGAGAGGGAGGGGGGAGAGAGAGGAGAGGTAGAAAGAGGGAGAGAGAGAATAGGAAGGAAAGAGGGAGAGAGAGAGAATAGGAAGGAAAGAGGGAGAGAGAGAGAATGTGTGTGAGAAGGAGAGAAGGGAGCTGCATGTGTGGGGGAGGAGGGAAGGAAGGAGGGAGAGAGGTTGTATGTGAGGGTGTGTGTAAGGGAAAGAATGAGGGGGAGGTGAGAGAGAAAGAAGCTGAATGTGAGAGGTTGTGTGTATGAGAGAGAGACAGATACAGAGAAAGAGAGAGTTAGGGTGGGGTGGTCTGGGTCTGTGCTGGGGAAGGGGGAGGCCTGTGTTTTCATGTGTTTCCTGGGCAGAATGTGAATGTGTATTTTTAAAAATTGAGTCATCATGCTTAACTGAGAACTGAACGAAGGGGGAAGAGAAAGTCTGGCAGGAATGGCTCAACATGCTCTTCTCTGAATGGGCAAGGGTAGAAAGTGAGGCTGTGTAGGATTAGGGGCTGGTTTGAGCTATTAATTCTGTTCTTGATTTGGAAGAGCAAAGACAGACTGAAATTAGATGACAGTGAGAGTTGTTCTGGTAAGTGAAAGGCTGGAGCTAGGGGGTGGAAGTAAATTCAGGAAGATCCTGTATACATCTGAATAGTCAGTCAGTGAGCACTTATTAAATGCCTAATGTGTGCCAGGCACCATGCAGAGTGCTAGAGATACAAAAACCAAAAAACTATTTCCCCTCAGAGAGCTCACAGTCTTATGGAGAAACAAGAAAAAATAAATCCAGCAAAAAAATAGCAGGTGAATTTCAGTGTGAACAAGTAGAAGGTATGGAATGAGAAATCTGGAAGCTACTGAAGATGATCCTGGGATTCTGGGCATCTTCTGGGAGGGTACTGGAAGCTTTCCAGAGATTTGGTACAGCCTCACCTAGAATCCCATGTGTAACTCTGGCCACTGACTTTGGGGAGAATGTCCAGAAGAGCAAAGCTAGAGAGAGTCCAGAGGATAGCAGCCAGAATAAGGGGCAGTTGAGCAAAATGCAAATAGCTCTAGATTTGGGAATCAAGAGACCTAGGCTTGAAGCCCATTTTTGCCCATGACTGTATTGTGTTGGGCAAATCATTGCCTTTCTCTGAATCTCAGTTATCCCATCTATAAAATGGAGATAATGATCTGAAGTCTGCAGGATTTATGTGAGGATTCAATGAATAACAAAATGTTTTGTTACCAGAAAGCTCTATATACATGTAATTTTTGTTTTGACCACTGAGATGAAGAAGAGATTGGCCTGCCTAGTGAGCTAGACCTTTCATTCTTGAAAGACAAAGGTGGAGAAGGCCAATAAGGGAGAATAATGAGAACCAATTTTTCAAATCCCAGTTTTAGTAGTACTGATCCCTCAGATTTATGTCGTGCTTAAAAGATTTACAAAGTGCTTTGGTGTCTTTTTATCTTCACAAAAACCCTGGGAGGCAGGTATTGTTATTATTCTTCATCTTACACATAAGGCCCACATTGAGGCATATAGAGGTTAAATGATTTGTTCAGGGTCATGGCTAGCAAGTGTCTGAGACAGGATTTGAACTTGGGTTTTTCTGACTTCGCGCCTAGCACTCTTTTCCCAGTATTTACCTAATTTCTTCTAACAATGTAACAGAAGCCTCCTCTCCACTTCTGTTGGTTGAAATCCAGCCATAGGAAGTTCTGCATCACCCTACAAAGGTTAAATTTATGGAGCTTGTCACCTTGAGAGGAGGTCCAGGCAGGAAACAAATACAACTTCAAATAAAGTCAGGGGGAGTTTATGGATGATACTGAACAGAATATTTGGGAATAGCCAAAAGATGGGACTTTCTGAAAGCCTCATCAGAGCTTTACTACTGGACTATAGAGATATGAACTGACCTTGTGAATGAGAATATATAATTGTATGAGGAAATGTGTATTGAGGGAAGGTATTATACCTGCAAACCAGAGGTGTCTTCCCTCCCTCTGCCCCTGCCAGCCTAGTGATGCAAATAGCCGTTCCTCTCTCCTCAGTCTTGATCTTGCTGGGCTCCCCTGCCCTTTTTTCTTCACAGCCTTCACCTCTCTCTTATTTCTGAAGACAGTCTTCCCTCCCTAATCTGCCCCCATGACCTCACCAGGCCCATCAGCACAAAGTGTCTGCCACCCCCTACCATGTGCCGTCTGCCAACAATGAGCAGCCTGCCTGGCAGGGCCCAGGGAGGAATGGAATCTTGTGCCAAGCCCTCCAGTTAATGCTGTTGGCATCATGCCCTAGCGGCTGCCTTCCCGGCCCAGCTCTACCTCGATGGCTCCCCCAGGCCCCCAGCTTGGGCTGCTAGAAGGACCTAATGCTGAAGTTTAAGGTCTTTGGAGACCATAACCTGAGTGGGACCCAGGAGAAGTTGTCTAGATCTGATTGATAGGAGCTTTGCTGGCAGGAAATATATAAGTTTTCACTAATAAAGTGTAGAGGCTTGGGTTTTTACTGGATTGTAAACCTTGTGAGATTGGGGAATACTGAAGGGGTTAGGCCTAAGGCTCCTGAAGAGTCTGCTGTAGTTGCAGGAGCCCTTGATTTGAAGTCTGGATCCTGGTTTTGCTAGTTCTGTCCTTTGTAATCTTGTGTAGGTTGTTTTATTTCTGTATGCCTCATATCTTCATCTGTAAAATAAGGGAATTGAACTAGATGATTTTTAAGATCCCTTCCTTCTCTAAACCCTATGAAAAATGAAACTGAGGGACTTGGGGGAGAAGATCTCTTCCTGTTCTAAAGTCTATCCTTCCTCCCCAGGCCTTGCCCTAACTAACAACTTCTCTCCCCAAGAGGACCATTCTAACTATGCCCTCAATAGTATGCGAAATTCCTTTCCACCATGGACAGCACCCAGCTCTGTGAGCACCATGGATAGTTCTCAAGCATTTATAAAGCTGCACTTTGCTCCAGCAGGCTAATAGATAATTCCATCTGCCAACACAAGAGCCATTGATCTCTCCATTCTATTGCTGTCTCCCATGACCATTTCACCTACGTGCCTGAGTGTGAGATGATTCTGATACCACCTAGCTTATACTCTCATCACCCCTCTCACTGCAGCAGTGTATTTGTCTAAGTGACCAATCTTGTTCTCCTGGTCTTAGCCAGTGTTATATAAGGGAAGGGGTTCTTGTCCCATCTCAAATGCTGTGATAGACATGTCCTGGCTCTCAACTCCATTATGTAACTGGGTAAATTTCTTTCTCTCTTGGACTTCAGTTTACCCATCTGTAAATTAGGCATGTTGAACTCAGTGTTAATGTTCTTTAAAATTATGACCACCCATGATTCAAATTGCTAATCAAATAAGATAATACATGCAAAAAGTGTTTAGTACAGTGTATGGCACATAATAGGCTTTATAGATATTGCTTATGCCCTTCCTTTCACTCTCCTTGGTGTCTAGTGGGCTTTGTATTACAAAATCATAGAATATGAACAGCATAAGAGACTTTAGCGACTGTCTACAAAGAAGGAATCCTCACTATAATAAAACTGACTAATGATTGGCCAGCCTTTCTTTGAAAACCTCCAAAAGAGAGGAATTCACCACCTTTTGATGAAGCCCTTCCACTTTGAGATAGTTTTAATTATTAGGTTATTTTCCTAATAAAAATCCTAAATATTCGTCTTGGTTAACTTCCTCCTCACAGCTCCTAGTCTGCTCTCTGTGGTCAAACAGAACAAATGTAGCCTCTCCTCCACACGATGGCTCTTCAGATGCTTGAGGACAGCTCTCATTTCCCCCTGACACTTTCCTTCTCTGCACTAAGCATGCTCAGATCCTTCGGTTGGTCCTCATTTGAAATAGATCTACAGCCCTTCTACTTACTTGCCCTTCTGCAGAAACTTATAAACTTATCTATGTCATTCTTACACCATGGCAACCATGACTAATCATGGTATCCAGATGAAAACCTGATGGGGACAGAGGACAATGGAACTGTTACCTCCTTTTTCCCCAGGGCTTAATTCCTTTCCATTGAGGCAATGGCCACTAGTAGCAGCAGAGGAAGAAGGGATTGGAGGATTAGTCATTGGCATCTTCAGACCCAGGCCTCATTGCTCAATAATCTCCTTCCTTATGTGCTTCCTAGAAGCTTATTTCTGTCAATCATTTTGCACACAATCCCAATCATAATGACACTTTCCCAAAATAATCCAGTCCAATCCTCTCATTTTATGTGTCAGGAAAATGAGACACCCAGAGTGCTTATGTGACTAGCTCAAGGTCATGCAGAGAGTAAGCTAGTATATAGATGAGGAAATTGAGGCTCAAAAATTAAATGACCTCTTCAAAGTCACACTATCAGTAACTGTCAGAACAAGGACTCACGTCCATATTTTCTGACTTATAGTTTTTCCATTATACCAAACTGCCCATGTGTCATCCTTCATACAAGATTGAACTCCTTGAGACCAGTGAGGTCTCTTAACATCTCTGGGACATAATTTTCTCATCTATAGAATGAGACAATATTATTATTTAAGCTTTGAGATTCTTTCCCATTTCATAGCCTATGGTACCTATTAGGGGCTATGTTTTATTAGTTTTATATTTCCAGCCCCAAGTACAAGGCCTCTTGACTGTAGTTGTTACTGTTGTTACATTATTCATTGTATCTGGCTTTTTGTCATTTTCATTTGTCATTTAAGGTTTGTCATTTTCTTCTCCAGCTCATTTTGCAGATAAGGAAACTGAGGCAAACAGGTGACTTGCCCAGGGTCACACAGCTAGTAAATATCTGAAACTGGATTTGAGCTCACATCCTCCTGATTCCAAGCTCTGCTTTATCCAAACTCTGCACCAACTAACTGTCCTTCTTGAATGTAATAGGAAGCATTTGGTAAATGTGAGCATAGAATGTTATACAACTACCAAGAGATTCAAGGACTTTCAGTGGGTTTTCCTTTTCGACTCCTTTCAGCCCTGTTTCCCCAGGACCAGAAAACAAAGTTAACCCCATTTTGCCTCTTGTGATCTGGCTCCCTACCTGGTGTCTACTTCTTCAGGAGGACAAGGCTTGATTTTAGAAAGATCTGTAATTGTGGAAAAGAAAAACAAGATGGTGAAGTGAGACCTGAAGGGTCCCTCATAATAGGAGGGAGCTTGCCTTAATCTAAGCTATGTGAAGACTTGGTATAGGGGAGGAGCAAAATCCTACAGGATGGAGAATTTGGCAGAAATCCAGCCAGTCCCCGTGGGTAGCAAGAGGGAGCAATCTGTGACGGGGAACTCAGACACTGGAGCAGTCATGATGAATGGCCTTTGTCATAGCAGCTCAGCTGGGTGGGATAACCATGTCACTGGGGCCGTCTTAGTCTTACAGCAAGATAGGGGTGAGGTTTCTCTAGGTTTCTTTTGTTCCCAAGATGGGGCTCTCTGTGCTGGCCCCCCTGATCTCAATCATATGGCTAACAGAACCTTTGTGCTTTTACCTTATTTCTTTAGGGAAGAGGGCAGTATAACTTTTGGTTAGCCCCCAGATCCCTATTTAATCCCTATATTTTCTTATCTCCTTCTACTCCCATTCCTCAGTGGCGTAGTTAAAAAAACATTGGATTCAAATTCCAGCTCCATTTACCTGCTGTGACCTTGGAGTAGCTGAGTGATGGATAGTGTTAGACCTGGAGGTCAGGAAGACCTGAATTCAAATCTTACCTCAGATACTTAGCAACTTTGACTCTGACTAGTTTACTAGTGTGACCCTGGACAAACTGCCTGTATCAGTTTCCTCATCTATAAATTGGGATAATAATAACTATTTCCCTTCCAAAACTGTTGTAAAGATAATATAGGATAATGATTATAAAGCACTTTGCAAACCTTAAAGCACTATCATGATGGTGATGATGATGATAATGATAATGATACAAATTCTTATTTCTTTCTGGGGCTCAGGAGCCTCCTTTTTTGAAATATAGGGTTGAAATAGGATAAGATGCCTTCTAGTTCAAAATCCTCTGATTCTCTGAGTACTAAGAGGTAAAGGAGATGATGTTCTCTAAAACATCCAAGAAACTGGAAGTATACCCTACTACCAATGTCACTTTAGGAGATCTGACTTGGCTCTCTCATCCCTTGCTCTTTACCCCCTTTTCTTTACTGAAAATGGGAAAGCAAATTGTCTTCCAAAACTTAGGTGATGCATTAAAAAATGCTGAGCCTGGAGTCAAGAACACCTGAATTCACACCCCTTCTCAGGTACTTACTGGCTCTGTGACTCTGGGCAAGTCCTTTTACCTGTTTGCCTCAGTTTCCTCAATTGAAAAATGAGGATACAATAGCACTTACCTCCAAGTTTTGTTGTGAGGATCAAATGAAATAATAATTGTAATGTGCTTAGCAGAGCACCTGGCATATAGTAAGCATTATATAAATGTTGTAATTATCATCATAATCATAACATCATCATCATCATCATCATCATCATTATCATTCATGTCCAGTTAACACTGGTAGGAACACCAAAAGCCAAGGGACCAGACCCTAGATTAAGGGGTTAAAAATCTAAGGGATTAGATTCTGCAATTCTCCTGCAAGAGCTTGATGGGGACTAACAGGAAAAAGTCAATCTTTTAGTTGGTTGGAGTTGGAAAAGTGCTCAGGTCTATAAGGAAATAGGCTGGAAGTATGGAAGAAGGGAAGAAAAGGAATTGAGTTTGGGAGTGGAAAGATAGGAATCTGGATATGGGATTGAGATTTGCAGTGGTCTAGCAATAGAGAGGGAAATGGGAGGACTGAGCCTGGCAGGAAGTAAGAAGAGAAAGCAGCCAGACCACTTCTCATTCCTATCGCCACCTTTGTGTTTCCCTGAATGAAGTAACCACTGATCAGCATTTTTTTTTTCTCCCACATGCTCATTTTAATAACCAGCTCGGGATCAGCAAGGACATATCTACATCTATTTATCTCTCTCCATCAGAGACACACATCATAGGAGCCAAGAATAATCCTGCTGCCGTTGGCAGAGTCAGGCAGGGCAGGTAGGCTGAGGCTAGTAGGGTGGAGGGAGTTAGTGCTATGGTCATCTTGGCAGGAAAGGTTTGATGTTACTCCCCAAGGTAAGCTAGAAAGCAGAGGTGGGGGGGGGCACCAGTGCCCTCCTCCTCACCTACTCACCACTGCCCATTTTTCTTCCTTATCATATAGAATTATAGGGTTGAGCCGAAAGGACCAGCAACAATTTCCTAATTCAACTCCTCTTATGGTTTAGAAAGGGAAATTTAGATCCAAATTGTTAAGTGACTTAACTGAAGCCAAAATATGAATCCAAATTCAGTGCCCTTTTTTCTATATCACTTTGCCATATAAGCCAAAAGGATTTGTTGATGTGGGCTGTTGCAGGCCAGGCTGGGCTCTTCATAAAGGACCTAGACTGGCTGGACAGACAGACCCCCTCTATCTGTCCTACCCCCACCCATGTCACATGAAAGGATTTTGGAGAGGCAGTTTGATGAAATAATTAGCCTTAGTCTCAGGAAGATTAGGGTTCAAGTATGACCTCTGACCCATACTGGCTGTAACCCTGGGCAAATCTATCACTTAACCAATTTTAATGCCACAGGCAACTTGCTGACATTATATATTATTGGGGAGGTGGCTACCTGCATTGTTAGAGAGAATATCCTCATCCAGGAGTTCTTTATGCAAATAAAATTGCCAATCCAATCCCCATCCTAATATGGAAAATATAAGGAGATCATTAATTTAAAACTGGAAGAGATCTTCATGATTGTCTAATCTGACCTCCTAATTTTACCAGTGAGGAAACTGCTAATAATAACATTAACATTATAATGCTAATTTTACATAATGCTTACTATGTAGGCACTGTGCTAAGTGCTATAAAATAATAATAATAATAAAATTTATAGAGCACATATATGTTAAGCACTCTGCTAAGCACCTTACAATTATTTTCTCATTTGATCCTCATAACAACCCTGGGAGATAGGTGTTATTATCATCCCTATTTTACAGAGGAGGAAATTGAGGTAGACAAGTAAAATAACTTGCCTAAGGTCACATAGCCAGTGAGTGTCTGAGGAGGGATTTGAACTCAGATCTAGGTGTGCCACTTAGCTGCTCAGGGAGCTCCCTGAGACCCAGGGAGAATGTGACTTGCCCATTGTCACAAAGTTTATACAAAAGCCAGGTGGAGGATGTGAATCCTTTTATTTTATAAAGTCTGGTGCTTTTTCCACCATACCACAATGCCTCTTTTTTCAAAGCTTTTTATTTTCAAAACATATGCAGAGATAGTTTTCAATATTCACCCTTGCAAAATCTACGTTTTCCCTCTCCCCCTACCCTATTTAGGAAGTAATCTATGTTAAATATGTGCAGTTCTTCTGTATATATTTCTGCATTTATCATGCTGCACAAGAAAAATCAGATCAAAAAGGGGAAAAAATGAGAAAGAAAACAAAATACAAGCAAACAACTACCAAAAAAAGTGAAAATTCTATGTTTTAATCCACATTCAATCACCTACAGTACTCTCTCTGGACACAGATGGCTCTCTCCATCACAAGTCTATTGGAATTGGCCTGTTCACCTCATTGTAGAAAAGAGACACGTCCCTCAGAATTGATCATCACATAATCTTCTTGTTGCTGTGTACAGTGATCTCCTGGTTCTGCTTATTTCACTCAGCATCAGTTCATGCAAGTCTCTCCGGGTTTCTCTGAAATCATCCTGCTGATCGTTTCTAATAAAACAATAATATTCCAAATACCATATGGAATTTATATACCATATATACCATGTACTATATTCATATACCATAATTTATTCAACCATTCTCCAATTGATGACCATACATTCAATTTCCAGTTTCTAGCCACTACAAAAAGGGCTGCTACAAACATTTTACCACATGTGGGTCCCTTTCCTTCCTTTAAGATTTCTTTGGGATATAAGCCCTGTAGAAACACTGCTGGGTCAAAGTATATGCACAGTTTGATAACTTTTTGAGCATACTTCCAAATTGCTCTCTGGAATGGTTGGATCTGTTCACAGTTCCACCAACAATGTATCAGTGTCTCAGTTTTTCCACATCCTCTTCAACATTTGTCATTGTCTTTTCCTGTCATCTTAGCCAATCTGAGAGGTGTGTAGTGGTACCTCAGAGTTGTCTAAATGTGCATTTCTCTGATCAGTAGTAATTTAGAGCATTTTTTCATGACTAGAAATTGTTTTAATTTCTTCATCTGAAAGTTGTCTGTTCATATCCTTTGACTATTTATCAGTTGGAGAATGGCTTGAATTCCTATAAATTTGAGTCACTTCTCTACATATTTTAGAAATGAGGCCTTTACACAATGCCTCTTTTTGATGGAACATAATGTATCTATTTGAGATGGGAAGCAAGAAGAGGAAATTATCTCCCTATAACTATAGAGACCCCTTTCTCTGATGTTGTCTAGTGGTTACTAATTGTAACCACTAATTCCATCCTTAATTGTTCTGGAAGGTACTAAATCACTTCCCTTTTCTGACCCTCAGTTTCCCCTTTAGTAAAAAAAAGAAATAAAAATTTCTAGGGAGCAACTCAAAGGAGGAAAGTTTTTAAATCTGGAAGTTCTGTGCAAAGATTAGACTTTCTCTGCACCCAAATGTCAGGAAAATTAGGTTTGAGTCCCAGATCTTTGTCTTATTAGCTATATGATCTTGGACAAGTCATTTCTTTCTGGGATTCAATTTGCTTATCTAAAAAAGAAAGGAGTTGGATTATACTATCTTTAACATCCTGCCCAACTCTGATAGTCTTTGATTAATTTTTTTTGGGGGGGAGAAGGGGAGGTGGCTCTCAATTAGACTGGAAATTCCCTGAATCAAACAATCAGTAAACATTTATTGAGCATCTACTATATGTCAAGCACTGATGCTAGGCTTATAAAGGCATAAAATGAAACAGCTGCTGTTCTCAAGGGGCTTCCCTTCTATTAGAGGAAATAAAGCAGGAATCATGCCATGATGTTCATCTGTCCCCCACCCCACCACTATTAATTACTATGCAGAGTACAGAGCTCACAGTAGTAGGTGCCTGCCGAAGACTCGCTCACCAGGATAGGCCAGGGTTCTGGCCTCCACATTTTTGCACCTTTGGGTTCATCCTCATCCCTCTGCTTACTAGCCTCAACTTCCAACTGTGTGTGGCCTTGATGGGGCTGGGAGAAAGCAGTCCTCAAGTGCTCCCCTCCCACTGAGGAGGCAACCGTGACACGTTAGCGAAAAGATGACACAAGAAATAAAGTTGGTTATGAATTATTCTGCTTGGGGCTAATTATAGCCACCAAAGAAAGGATTATCCATCAAGGAAGAGGCAGCAGGATGGAGCAAAAACCAGGAGGGGAAGGGGAGGCGGGAGGGTCTAGCTGGTGTGGGAAAAAGCTCCCTGGAAGCCTTCCTGCTCCTGATCCAGGCCACCTGACCCCAGTCCATCAGCTTTCTTCATCCCTGTCGATGCTCTGAGGTCCCTCTCTGATGATGGGGGTGGGGAGAGAAGTGCCTTGAAAACTTAAACTCCCTGAAAAAAATTACGTGATCTGGAGTCTCAGTCAGCAAGTATCCCAATCACTCACCTTTAATAAAAATTAAAAGTGATGTGTGATGCAAGGGGAAGAGCATGGAGCTGAAAGTCACGAGAGGTGGTAGGGTTCAGTGGTTAAAATGCTGGACATGGAGTCCATAAGACTTGGATTCAGATCCTACCGGTGATACTTTGAGCAAATCACTTCTCCTGTCTGAGATGATGTTTAAGGTGCTTTGTCTTTCTGAGTTTATGATTCTAAATTTGAACTTGGGTTTTCCTGATTCCAGATCTAACACTCATCCCAACAGTTACTGTGTCACCAGATGCCTTAATATTATTATCTCCATTCTACAGTTGAAGAAATTGAGGCAGACAGTGAGTATATGACTTACCCTGGGTCACACAAGTAATAAGTGTCTGAAACCAGATTTGAACTCAGATCCTCCCGACTCCAGACCCAGCTGTCTATCCTTGGCTGCCACTTAGATCTTATCAATACCAGCTGTGTAATCCATGTGTCCTCAGACCACTTGGCCAGAGAGATTCTTTTTTCTCAGGTAGAGAATGAGAAGATTGAACTAGGGAACCTCAAGGACCCCTTGCAGCTCTAAGCCTGTGGCCTCTGATCCTGTGAGGAGAGTCGAGTTCTCTGGCCCAGAAGAGCTTCCAGCCTGTCTTAGACAGACAAGCTCACCCACGAGGCAGCCAAGCAAGCGAGGAGGCAGCCTCTGAGCCCCTGTAGTACTGCAGTGTGTGGTACAGATGCTTGCTGCTTTGGAAGTTTGGGAAGAGAGCCAGATCTCCGCGTCCCTCCCCTCCCCATCTCCCACCTGGATCTTTCCCATTTGTAGCTGTCTGTAAGACCAGCACTTTGAGGGATGCAGAACAAAGTTTCCCAGGTTCACGCCTAGTTATCCTGTCACTGGAGGGGCTTGCTGAGCAGAGACCGCACCAGCCCAGAAGTTGGATGACCTGTGCTCTAGACACCATAGGTTACTCCTCCATGTAAGATCATCAACCTTGATGTACCTCCCATACTGAGGATCAGTTACAATAATAACCATTAAATTACCGAGGAAGTATCATGTGTCAGGACAGAGACTGAATCTGAAATCATAAGTCCTGAGTTCAAATCCCAGCTCTTCCACTGACTAGCTTTTATGACTTTGTCAAAATAATCCCTAAGCATCTGTGTCCTTATTTGACAGATTAGGATGTTGAGCCAGATGACCTTCAAGGACCTCTCCAGTTCTAAAGTCTTGTGAAAGGTGGTGTGATGAACAGAAGTGGACTTCCTAGAAGCAGGGAGGGGGCGGCGCCTCTGTACCCCACTCTGTTCAGCCCACATCTGGAATTTGGAGTTTATTTTTGGAGGCTTCATTGTGGAAAGGAAATTTACAAACTGGAACACATTGAGAGGAAGGAAATCCAGATGGAGAATAGAGTGAAATCCAGCTCTGCAACCAAGTCAGGGCAGAGGGGGCTTTGTCTCAGCAATAGCTGAGGTTAGAAGGTAGAAAATCGGCACCTCAGGAATCAGGGAATCTATGGGTCTCAGCATGCAAGAATGGGAAAGCAACATTCCAGGCTCCTCCAGACACTTAGCAGCAGTGTGACCCTGGACAAGTCATTTGTCTGCCTCAAGTTTCTTCAGTAAAAAGGGAGCAATAGTAATCACTTAACTTGTCTGCCTCAGTTTCTTCAGTTGTAAAATGGGGGGAGTAATATTCACTTAACTTATCTGCTTCAATTTCTTCTATTGTAAAATGAGGGCAAAAATAGCATCTACTTGTTGGGAAGATCAAATGAGATATTTGTAAAGCACTTAGCATAGTGCCTGGCGCATAGTAGGTGCTTAATTATTTCTAGTTTTCTTCCTTCCTTCCTTCCTTCATTGGTCAGAGCTCATCAGCTGATCTGTGTTCATCCACCTAGGATCTGGGGAATTCATAACCGGGCCAACTTCCAGCACATTGGTTCTCTCTCACACAAGCCAAGGTCTGAAGAGAAGCATGGTGATGGTGATGATGATGAGGTGACTGACCTCAAGTTTTAATCCTCAGGGATTGGGGATGCACTGAGTACAGCAAAGTAGAGTTAGAGCAGAAGCGTAGGGCTGCCAGAATGAGCTCAGCCATACCTCAGCTTCCCAGGCCAGGCCCTTACCCCTGAATCCTCGGAAGATTAATTGTGTGAGGAATGTCCCCTCTTATCCTGTGGGCATTGCCTTCAAACCTCATCCCCTCCCAGTTGTGGATGGCAGAAGCTCCTTGTTCCTTTGTCCAGACTTCCCCAAGAACAGGAAGAGGAAGCAGGTGCTCACAGTCATGTAGCCATGCTAGGAGTACTGTTGGTGGCCCCAGATGTTTAATTTCTTTGTCATGTACGTGCATGCATTCATATGCGTCATATACCTGGATGTGTTTCTGCAAGTGCATGCACATACACACAGAGAGCTGACTGAAAGGCTCTTTGCCGCCTAGATCCAACAGTCCCCGGAAAAAAAGATGCACAACCAGAGGGACAATGAGGGAGGGGAGAGGTGGGCAGATGTAGAAAGGCATTAGATCCCCCCAGCACACCCATTGCCTACTGAAGTATACAACCTGATTTGCACCTAATTAGCAAGAATAATCAACAGGAAGAGACCATGTTCTATCTCTCCTCCCCTTCACCCCAGACTCCTAGACAAAAGTCTTCTCTGGTCATTGCCTCCATTCTCTCCCTCCTCCAGTCTCTTCTTAACCCCTTTCTTTCAGGCTTCTGACCTCCCCACTCAAGTGAGATGGTTCTCCTCAGAGCTTCCAAGGATTTCTTAACGACTAAATCTCAGCCTCTTCTCAGTTCTTATCCTTCTTGGCTTCTGCAGCTTTAGACCCCTTCTGGGTATTCTCCCAGAGCTTTTCTGACAATGCTCTCTCCTAGTTCTCCTCCCAATTTCTCATCCCCCTTTGCTGGATCAACATACAATTATGTTAAGTCTCCATCCTGGGCCCTCTTCTTGCTGTACACTCATTTAGGGGTCACCAAATAGCTCCATGGATAGAACCTTAGGCCTAGAGTTAGAAAGACCTGAATTCAAATTCAGCTTCAGACACAGCAGGAGTGTGACCCTGGACAAATCACTTAACTTGTCTGCCTCAGTTTTTTCAGTTGTAAAATGGGGACAATCATAGCACCTATGTGTTGAGAAGATCAAATGAGATATTTGTAAAGCACTTAGCAGAGTGCCTGGCGCATAGTAGGTGCTTAATTATTACTGGTTTTCTTCCTTTCTTCCTTCATTGATGAGAGCTCATTAGGCTTTGCTCTTAATATATTATAGTCTACAAATGAGATCTCTAACCAGCCCTAGACCATCTTCTGAATTTCAGTCTTTGTCACTGACTGAACATTTCCAACTAGATGTCCTATGGTCACTCAGCATGTCCAAAACAGAACTGATCATTTCCTCCACTCCTGGCCTTCCAACTTCATACATGATTCTCCCCTGTCCTCCCTCCTTTTGCTCCTGTCCACCACCACTTGGGTTCCCTTCTCCACTCACATAGCCACCATTCCAATGGAGACCCTCATAATTTCTGGCCCAGGATTCTGTTATGGCCCCCTGAGACTCCCGACTTCTAACCTCGATTGCATTCACTATCCACATGTTCCCAATTATCTTCCTAAAGCAGTAGTCTAACCGTATCACATCACTTTTTAAAAACCTTCAGTGGTTCAGCTATTGTCTCTGAGAAAAAGCACAAACTCTTTAGTTTAGTTGACACTAAAACCTGTCAGAGTCTGTCTTGACCCCCCCCTTTCATGCAGTCTCCATTCTAGCCAAGTTGGCATTCCATCTCCTGCCGCCATGAACTTGACTCTCCTCCATGCCTGGAATGCTTTCCCTTTTCCCCTCCACATCTTATATTCTCTAGCTTCTTTCTGTGCTCAAGTCGTGTATCATTTACTGTAAGAAGTCTGGGCTTAGGGGACTTTCCTCCTCAGTTGATTTTATATCTACATATGTGCACATATCTATGTATACATGCATTTAGCTCTGTCCAATGGCATCCTCTCCATAGCACGTAAGCTTCTTGAGGACCAGGGCTGTTTTTTTCTTTCTTTCCTTTTTTTGTATCCTGTATACCTAGAGCACAGTGCCTCTTACAGCAGGCACCTAACAAATGTTCTTTGGATTGAATTGCCAGGTGAACCACAGGAACCCTTTGAGCCAGTGGCCCACAGTCTGTCTCACATCCCTCCACCACCCATGGAAGGTGCCCTCCTGCTTCTTGGCCCACGTACAAAATTTCTTAGTTACCCCTCATAAAGAGACCTTGTCATATGAAGATAAAGTAGAAGAACTGACATGTGAGTCTAGAGAAGAGTAGGGCTTGGGTGGGGAGAAGGCTATGATAACTGACTTCACATATGAAGAAGGATTTTGACTTGCTGTTCTTGGATTCGAGGGCAGAACTAGCACCAGAAGCAGTGGGATGGAGAGACTGGAAAGGGAAGCAGAGAAGCCATTCAGAGGCTTTTGAAATAGTTCAGTGGGAAAATAATGAGGGTCCAGACTGGGGTGGTAGCAGTGGGGGAGAGGCAGAGCAGCAAGCCTGAATACCTTGTCAGAGGAAGAACTGGCAGGGTTTGGTCACAGACTGTCAATCGGGGGGAGGGAGAAGGAAGCTTATTCTTCACTTTCCAACCTAAGAGACTGCTGGTGATGTCATAAAACCCAGAGATTCAGAGCTAAAAGTGGCCTCAGGTAGTCTGGCCCCCTTCGATTGAAGGATGAGGAAACTGAGTCCCGGGGGAATGACCTGTCCCTGTCACACAAGAGAGTCACTATCTCAGGCCTATGAGTGGCTGCTTTCCCCACATTAGCAGACATGCTTAGCTCTCATTGGGAGAGCTGTCATGGGGGGAAGGAGGGATTTGGGGGCAGAGGAGGGAGTTCTCTTCTGGACCCACTGAATTGGAGGTTATGGTGGGACATCCGGTAGAGCCTTTCTGGAGATGTAGATCTAGAAATCAGAAGGGGGTGGGGACTGGATACACAGATTTGAGAGTTGGCTAATGTGCCAGAGACTGGGTGAGGTCATGGAGTAATTTGCAGAGTCCGGATGATGGAACTTTGAGAACTAGAGAGAAAAGAAAATGAAGTAGGAAAGGGGCAGAGAGGTAGGAGAAGATCCAATGAGAGAAGTATCATGGAAGCCAAGCAAGGGGTAAGTAGTGAGGTAGATAGTCCAGAGATCCTGGGAGGATAGTATTGGCCAGGGTCCAGCCATTTAGGCCAGGCCAATATAACATTCTTATTAAGGGCCTATCATGAGCAAGTCACCCTGCCAGGCTCTTGGACTTCAAAGGTAAAAACAGGTAAGAGCTCCTGCTCTCAAGGAGCTTATTTATATTCTACTGGACAGGTTTAACATACAAACCGACAAGAATATATACATGCTGACTTACTGCCAGGAGGGCAGGCAGACTGCTTTGTAGGAGGTAGCATCTAAGCCCCTTCACCTTTGTGAAGAACAGCACTTCACAGAAATGTTGGAAGGAAAGCACTCTGTGATCCTTAAAGCATTATAGAAACAAATCATTACTGCTATTGATTGGGGGGAGAGGATGAGCAACAGTGTCAGGCTCTGTAGACAGAGGAGGAGTCAGTAGCAAGAGATTGAGAGCTGGAGGTTGGTGATGGGGGAGCAAGCGGTTTCAGGAGAATAGTGCGGGCAGAAGCCAGATGCCAGAGGAGCAAGGAATGGAAGGCAAGGCAATGGAGCAAGTCCATGTACTTGGCTGTGTGGTAAGCCAAGTGGGTGGCTCTTCTGAGAAATTTGGCAATGAAAGAGAGGAGAGACATGGCATTTACTCACTGAGTGACTTCAAACCACTCACTTCCCATAGCTGAACCTCGGTTTCTCCATCTGTAATATGATGGAGTGAGACTAGATACTCTCTAAGATTGCTTCTAGTTTTGACATTCTGTGAGCTGTTTTACAATCCATTCCAGATGATTTTAAATCCCTTCCTTTTTCTGGGCCTCAGTTTCCCCATCTGTAAATGGAGGGGGCTGAATTACGTGATCTTTAAGGATTCTTTCCCATCCTAATGATCTGTAACTTAGTCCTTGAAATTAAGGGAAGGATTTTTCAAAATTGAGAAGACCTGAATGAATGTTTGTGGGCAGAGATGAAGTAATCCTTGAAGTGGGAGACATTGAAGATATTAATGCCCCAGGAGCTAAGTAACTTGTTCAAGTCACACAGGGAATAAGCATCAAAGATGGAATTTTGAACAGATGCCATTGTTGGGAAACTTTTCCTTTTATCAAACTGAGATCTACTTCCCATTAAGTTCCCCCCAAACTACTAGGATATTTATGATCATGTGGTTTTGCTCATCAAACTCAGGCACTAAGACTGGATCTCTTTTTTTTTCCTGAGGCAATTGCAGTTAAGTGACTTGCCCAGGGTCACACAGCTAGGGAATGTTAAGTGTCTGAGACCAGATTTGAACTCAGGTCCTCCTGACTTCAGGGCTGGTGCTCTATCCACTGAGCCACCTAGCTGCCCGACTGGATCTCTTTCAATCCAGGTAGATAACTAATACCAATATAATAATAATAATTTATAATGTATTGTAGGTTGGCAAAACACTTTACAAATATCTCACTTTATTATTGTAACAATCCTGAGAAGTCAGGTGCTGTTATTATCCTATTTTACAGATGAGAAAATTGACACAAATAACACGCAAATAACTGACTTACCCAGTGTCACACAGCTAGTAAGTGTCTTAAGACTGGATTTGAACTCTTCTTCCCTTGCCCTGCCCATTGCTCCATGGAACTGCCTAGGTTTATAACAAATGACAGGAAGTTTTCCATTGTACATCATGGAGTAAATTCATAGAACTCGTTATCCTAGAGTAAATTCATAGAACTCGTTGTCCTAAGAAGCAGTGCCCACTTAAAAGACAGATTCAAGAGCCCTTTAAACACATTCCTGGAAGGATAAGCTTCAGTTAACTATTAGGGTGAGTTAGATGTATTTGAAGACATTTTTGAGCAGGCTATTTGTAATCTCAAAATCTCAGAGCTAGAAGGTGCCTTAGAATCTTTTGTCCATCCCATACCTAACAGGAATCTCTACAAAATCCCCAACAAGTGGTTATTTAACCTTTACTTGACTATCTCCAGGCAACGGGAAAACTCACCATTCTACATCAAAGAAACTCAAATTGTTGGGAAACTTTTCCTTGTATGCCCCCAAACCTGCCTCTGTAACTTCCCATTCCTTTCCTTTAGGGCCAAGAAAAAATCCTTCTTCCACATAATAAACCTTCTGGTACTCAAGGATAGCTCTCTTTCTGCCTGAGGATAGATCTCTTTCTGCCCAAGGATAGCTCTTTTTTCTGCCTGAGGGTAGCTGTTTTTCTACATGAGGATAGCTCTTTCAGACCAAACAACTCCAGTTTGTTCATCCCATTCTAGAGTGACACGACCTCATCAACATCCAGGTAGCCTTTAGCAGGGGTTAATTCCAGCTTGTCAGTAACTTTCCTCAAATTCAACACCCCAACCTGAACAGTATTCCATAGCCCTCCTTCTGGATGCTTTGTGAACCACCAGGAATGATCTTATCTTCATACAGCCTAAGATCAAATTAATGTTTTCTGGCTATTCTATCATGTTGTTAATTCATATGAACATTTACAATACCCATATTTTCTCATACAAACTCTTGTCTACTCTGGAAGCTGAGAAGTTGGTTTTTTAAAGCCAAATGGAGGTTCTATTTCATTTCATCCTGTTTTATTTAGCTCATTGTTTTAGTCTCTCAGGATGTCCTTGGACCTGAATCTGTCATACACTATGTCAGCCATCCCTTCCAGTTTATAATTAGCATGTCATCAATGTCCTCACCCAAGTCAATGATAAAAGTCTTAAATGGCACAGGAGCACAAGGAGAGATGGCTCCCCAGTGCTGGTCATCAGAGAGTTGATGTCTTCCACTAATGAACCTTCTTTGGATCTGATCATTCCCCCTGTACCACCTCCTCCTTATTGTGCTCCCACACAGCCCACCATGATGTCTACAAGAAGATCATTGAGAGACTTTGTCCAAAGTATTGTTCATATCTACTTATGCATCAGCTTTCCCCTGATCTACCAGTGTAGAAACCACCAAAATGAGGTTTAGCCTAGTCTGACCCATTCTTTTTTTTCTTTTTTTTAATTTTATTTTATTTGCATAACATATATGTGGGTAATTCTTCAACAATAACCCTTACATAGTTTTCCGTTACAAATTTTCCCCCCCAACTTCCCCACCCCTTCCCTAGATGGCAGGATATCCACTACAAGTTAATTATGTTAAAATATTGGCAAATCGAATATATGTATACATATTTCCAAACTTATCATTGTTGTGCAAGAAAAATCTTATCTACACAAACGATATATCAGATAAAGGAAACACAATGTAAGCAAACATCAATCAAGGAGTATGAGAATGTTATGTTGTGGTCCACATTTCGCATCCCTCTCTCTAGGTGTATATGGCTTTCTTCAGTGAACAATTGGAGGTGGTTTGAAACATATCATTGTTGAAGAGAGCCATGTCCATCAGAATTAATTGTCATATAGTACTGTTGTTGCCGTGTATAATGATCTCCTGGTTCTGCTCATTTCACTCAGCATCAGTTCATGTAAGTCTCTCCAGGCCTCTCTGAAATCATCTTGCTGGTCATTTCTTACAGAACAATAATATTCCATAATATTCATATACCATAATTTATTCAGGCATTCTCCAATTGAAGGGCATCTATTCAATTTCCAGTTTCTAGCCACTACAAAAAGGGCTGCCACAAACATTCTTGCACATGTGGGGCCTTTTCCTTTCTTTATGATTTCTTTGGGATATAAGCCCAATAGAAATGCTGCTGGGTCAAAGGGTATGCACAGTTTGATAACTTTTTGAGCATAGCTCCAAATTGTTCTCCAGAATGGCTGTATCCGTTCACAGCTCCACCAACAATGCATCAGTGTCCCAGCCCTCCCACAACCCCTCCAACATTCATCATTAACTTTTCCTGTCATTTTAGCCAATCTGACAGGTGTGAAGTGGTACCTCAGGGTTGTCTTGATTTGCATTTCTCTGATCAACAGTGATTTGGAGCACCTTTTCATATGACTATAAATAGTTTTAATTTCATCCTCTGAAAATTGTCTGTTCATATCCTTTGACCATTTATTGATTGGAGAATGGCTTGAATTTTTATAAATATGATACAATTCTCTATATATTTTTGAGATGAGACCTTTATCAGAACCCTTGAATGTAAAGATGATTTCCCAATTTATTACTTCCCTCCTAATCTTGTCTGCATTGATTTTGTTTGTACAAAAACTTGTTAACTTAATATAGTCAAAGTTATCTATCTGGTTTTCAATTAAGAGTTCCAGTTCTTCTTTGGACATAAATTTATTCCATCTCCAAAGGTCTGAGAGGTGAACTATGTTACATTCCTCTAATTTACTTATAGTATCACTCTTTATATCCAGATCATGAACCCATTTAGATCTTATCTTGGTATGTGGTGTTAGATGTGGGTCAAGCCCTAATTTCTTCCACACTAGTTTCCAGTTTTCCCAGCAGTTTTTGTCAAATAGTGTATACTTATCCCAAAAGCTGGGGTCTTTGGGTTTATCAAAAACCAAATTTGCTATAGTTATTGCCTAGTTTGTCTTGTGATTCTATCCTATTCCACTGATCGACTACTCTATTTCTTAGCCAGTACCAAATGGTTTTGATGACCGCTGCTTTATAATATAGTTTTAGATCTGGTACAGCAAGTCCACCATCGTCAGCCTTTTTTTTCATTAATCCCCTTGAAATTCTTGACCTTTTGTTTTTCCAAATGAACTTTGCTACTATTTTTTCTAGATCTGTAAGATAATTTCTTGGGAGTTTGATTGGTATGGCACTAAATAAGTAAATTAGTTTGGGTAGTATTGTCATTTTTATTATATTCGCTCGTCCTACCCACGAGCATTTTAAGTTTTTCCAATTGACTAGGTCTGATTTGATTTGTGTGGAAAGTGTTTTGTAATTTAGTTCATATAGTTCCTGACTATTCCTTGGCAGATAAATTCCCAAATATTTTATACTATCAACAGTTATTTTGAATGAATTTCTTTTTGTATCTCTTGCTGCTGAACTTTATTGGTAATATATAAAAATGCTGATGATTTATGTGGATTTATTTTGTATCCTGCCACTTTGCTAAAGTTGTGAATTGTTTCTAGTAGTTTTTTAGTTGAGTCTCTAGGGTTCTCTAAGTATACCATCATGTCATCTGCAAAGAGTGATAATTTGGTTTCTTCACTACCTACTCTGATTCCTTTTATCTCTTTTTCTTCTCTTATTGCTGAAGCTAACATTTCTAATACAATAGTAAATAGTAATGGTGACAGTGGGCAGCCTTGTTTCACTCCTGATCTTATTGGGAATGGTTCTAGTTTGACTCCATTACATATGATGCTTGCTGAAGGTTTTAAGTAGATACTACTAATCATTTTAAGGAAAAGCCCATTTATTCCTATACTCTCCAGTGTTTTTAATAGGAATGGGTGTTGGATTTTATCAAAGGCTTTTTCTGCATAGTCTGACCCATTCTTGAGGAAACCCTTAGAGCTCACCACTTCCCCTCCTGTATGCTCACAAACCATCCCTTTAATATGCTCTAGAATTTTGCCAAGAATGTATCTCAAGCTCACTGGTGTATAGTTAAGAGACTTTATGTCCTCTACCTTTCTGGAAATTAGGACAAGCATTGAACCTTCTCTAATTCTGTTGCTCCCATTGTCCATGATTATTTGAGGACCCTTGGCAGTGGTTCAGCCAATCTCATCTGCCAATTGTTTCCAGTACCATGAGATATAGTTTATCCAGGCCTGGTAACATGAACTTATTAAAGGCAGCTCTCCTGATTTATCTGGGATTTCAATTCCCTATTAATTATTTCTGTTCTGTCCTTCCTAGTCAGAAGAAGCTTTTCATTGGCAGAGGAAACAGAAGCAAAACAAGAGTTGAATAGTTCCGTTTTCTTTTCCTGGTCAAGTCACTAACTTCTTTAAGCTTCACTGTCCCTACCTATAAACAAGGGATAATATTAGCACTTTCCTCAAAGAGTCATGAGAATCAAATGAGATAATATGTACACAGCACTTTGCAAACATAAAAATGATGGAGAAATAGCTGCCATTTTATTTACTTATTTATTTCTAGAGTCTTTTACTATCTTCCCATCTACCTTGAATGACAGCCCTCTCTCTTGGAACTTCTTGCCCTTGACAAAGAACTTTGGATTTTTTTAATCTTGTTTTTATCTCAGAGCCCCCACCACAAACCAAATGTGTATTGGTTGAAGGAAAGACAATATGACATAAAGGAAAGGGCACAGGATTTTGAGTAAGAAGACGTGTTCACATTCCATTGCTGTCATTTTTGGATAAATCACATAAGGGAAAGAGAAGGAAAAATGTCTTTATTAAGGGCCTGCTTTGGGCCAGTGGTAAGCAAACTGTGCTATATACTGTGCTAAGCACTTCACAAATATTATCTCATTTGCTCCTCACAGCAGCCCAAGGAGGGAGGTGTTATTATTATCCTCATTTTACAGTTAAGGACACTAAGACATACATCAATGAAGTGACCAGTTCAGGGTCACATAGCTAATAAGTGTCCAAAGCCAAATTTGTACTTGGAATCACTGAAGTTGAAACTTAAATACTTTGGCCACATAATGAGAAGATGGCACTTACAGGGAAAGATTGAAGGCAAAAGGAAAAGGATATAGTGGAAAATGAGATGGAAACATCATGACAGACTTTGGGAGATAGTAGAGGATATAAGAGACTGATGTACAATGGCCCATGAAATGATGAAGAATCACACATAAATGAAAAACAAAAATAAATTTTCAGACTCCACGTACTGAGCTCTATTAGACAATGTTCCACCTTACTGCCTCTTAGATAACCTTTCTGGGTCTCAGTTTCTTCATCTGTGAAATAGGAGAATTGGACAAGATGTTCTCTAAAGTCCCTTCCCACCCTGACTGTTATCTTAAGACTTGGTTCAGCTATTGGCTCTGTTGTGTGACTGAGAAAATCCTTTCTCTTTTCTCCTCTGTCCATGAGAAAGTTAGGTTAGATAATCTCTGTGGTCCCTTCTAGCATTCAATCCCAGCATCCCAAGGGAATTAGAAGGGAAGGACCTGAAGCTCCTTTAGGATGAGGGTGTCCGGGATAGAGAAGGTAACTGGACACAGGAGCCCTGGTTCTAATAAGAAGGCAGGACTAGGCTTTGTTTGGGGTCAGGATAAGTTGGCCTAAGTGCTTATGGGTTTCTAGGGCCAGTCAGTGGAGGCTGGGCCTGGGTAAGTCTGCTTAGGGGGATAGCTTACATTTCTATAGCATTTTATATGTATCATTCATTTCATCTATTTAACAATTTTTGAGGTGAGTAGTATTATCCCTAATTAACAGATGAGGAAACTAAGGTACAGACAGCTTAAACAACTTGTCCAAATTTACTTATGTGGTAAAGCATCAGAATGAGAATTCAAACTCAGGTCTCCTGAATCCAAATGAAGAGTTCTTTCTACTCCCCACAGCTATCTATCCCCAAGACTGGACCCAGGTTTCCCTCTTGTTTTGCTCTGTAATTTCAGTCTTCCAGATACTGAGGTTGGGTTTGTCTTGGGAGCATGAGAAGGTGAGGTGGCTGCCAGAATATAGGTTCCCAAAGCTATAGCAAAGAATTGGGGCTGTTGCTGACAGAGCTGACAAAGACAGCTCTTCATCCTTCTTTGGTCTCACCTTGGGATTTTCCCACATCATCCCCTGGAGATGAATCTTCTTTGGGAGATGGGCTCCAGGTAAAAAAGAGCCACAGTCCTGGCCCAAGAGCCCAAGTTCCTAGTCCACCAACCAACAAGTGATGGGGGAGGCCCCAGCATCCTTTCTTCTTCCTCAATTCATTAAGACCCGTAAATTTTCTCATTAATATACTTAAAGTTCGTTTTAAGGAGAACGAGCTAGGGGATAATTGATAATAAACCCTTGGTTAATGCCCTGGGTTTACTGTAGGTAATTTATATCTGCTGATAGCGTCTCTCGCTCCCAATTACCCATTTAGCGGCCGAGATAACAGCCAGTTCAATCAGCCCGATACCAACTTTTATATCTTCCCGCTCGATAGCAATAAATACCGATACAGGGGAGCTCTCTATGCCCAGTGAAGGTTTTTTTTTAAAGATTTAAATATTCATGCAATTATTAGTGATTTATTAGACACTAATGACCCCTTCCAGGGGCCCTAAATCTTCCCCCAAAGATGCCCCAGGCCTCTCCCTCTCTAGCCTATCTACCTTTCACCAAGAGCCCTCCCCCACTTTTGTCTTTTCTCTTCTCTCTTCCCTCCCTCCTTCCCCACACACAGCAGGGGAGAGTTGCTGATTTCTGTTGCCAGCCTTCTATAGCTGGCAACAGAGGCGTCTCCATGACGACCTGGAGGCAGGTGAGAAGGAGGCCGAAGGGACCGAGATGGGAGGTCAGGATGAGGAGGGATTCTGTCTACTCCTCAGGTTGTGGGGGTGGGAGATCATTTCATTTGTACCTTACACACACATACACACACACACACACACACACACACACTACATATTCTACTCATATACAGAGATAGACAGATTGATGGATGGATCAATGGATGACATCTGAACTACCTGTACTGAGCCCAGTATTGAGGAGTTCTTCGGCTGGTAGAGTTCCTTAGTTACAATGACTAAAAATACCAGAACTGAGCCCCAGAGAAGGACTGCCCTGATGGCATTGTCCCGGGGCTTCTTCCCTGGACATCATGCTTCCTGTGGTCCCTTCTCAGCCCATTCCTTTCCCCCCCAACCAAAGGCTCATGCATCTGATCTCAGAGTCTGTGACCATGGAGGATGCCCAGACAGGCCTTGCTCTTCCAGAACTTCTGGCTACCGATCTTCAGGTCCTGCACATACAGTCAACCTACCCTCTTGCCTTCTCTCTTTTTCTTAAGTAAGTACATGAAAATTGGAAGGACCTGGGAAACAGATAATTTTACAGATGGGAAATCTGAGGCACAGAAAAATGAATTGTCTTAGAATCGTAGAATGGATCAGGAAGCATCTCAGAAGACAGAATATGGAATTAGAGTCAGAAAAGGCTTTAGACCTTAGAGTATCTTTCCTGATTGTGCATGGAAGGTAAACGATTGGCCCCAAATCATACAGTAAATGAGGCCCTCAGTGAACCCTTCTGTTCTCTGTCCTTCTCCCTTCGCCTTCTTTCATTTCCCTTTCTTTCTCTTCCTCCTTTTCTTCCGTACTACCAATTCCCCCTCCCCTTCCTTCCTTATTCCTTCCCAACCCCCTCCACCTTGGGGCCCATTAAATAGGGGCAGGAGAGATAATGAACAAACCAAGAAAACATGAAATCAATACCAGCGAAAAAGTGCCCCTGCCATTGAGGGAAATAAACAAGCTGGTAATTATTTGGACAGCGGGTAATTAAAATGGGGTGAGGGCTAATTACTGCCTCGTCAGGGGCTGGGCCATGAGGGAGGCTTCGGAACTGCAGCCAGAGTCGAGGGGCTGCTGGGTGCAAGTCAGCCAACCCCCTGTCCAGGTAATAGAGGGCAGAGACATTGTCACTCACTACCCACAGCCTTCTGGCTGATCCGGCGCTGTCCAGTGCTGATACCTCCCAGTCATTTCCCACTGCTGCCAGTGCTGATAGAAGATAATCAGAAAAAATAGGCAGCATTTCCCCTTGTGTGCATGATAAAGGGACCTGACTTTCTCCATATGTACACATGCACATGTGCACACACATCCAAGCCCTGCCCTCTCCTCATAGGGATCCATCTTCCCCTTAATTCAGAGGCAGC
>JAJPUD010015783.1:19916-36226 GCA_023553655.1 Myrmecobius fasciatus | reverse complement strand
TTTTCTATCAAGTTTGTAGGAAGGAATTTCGAAAGCTTGATCATGTCACTTTCTAAAAAGTTAACCTGTTGGGGCTAAATTTGGGGTTTACTCTGTGCGCTCCATGGCACTGGTGCTAGGCGAGGAGGAGGAAGAGCAAAGGGAAGACAGGGAGTGGGGGTGTTGGTGTGGGTGGCTGTTGGAGGTTAACAGAAAAGAGGAGACTTGTCCGCGTGTGCGCTTTTGAGCAACTTCTTTAAGATGAACGTGGAACTGGAATGATACTAGCGCCAGATTGGTTTCTCAGAATTCCTCTTCTGTGTATGTTCGGGCTTTTCTAGAAGTAAACTCCACCCTGCCCCTAAAGCAAAGTCTCTTATCCCCCGGTCTCATCCAGTTCAGGGCTCTTGGAACTCCTGCAATTACTTCAACACCTCAGTCACTCTCCAAATTCAGGTTTTGAACTTTCATCTTCAAGTGACGGCTTCTTCTTTCAATTTCTTTCTTTTCTCTTTCGATTTTTTTTAAGCTCAAAGTGAATCCACAGCAAACAAAAACAATATACCGACCCTGCTCCTTACCATGTCTTCTTCAGATCCAGAGGTTTCACAATGCTGCAGGAGAAACCCAACTGTGCCCTAGTAAATCCTAGCTCACTCCTCTCCCCATCTATTTTCCAGATAGCAGGCTTTCTTTTCTTTTTTAACTCCCGTTTTCTCTCCCTCTTAATACCTTCCTCATTTCTTTCTCTTCCCAATGGTCTATCACTTTCTCTCTCTTCTTCGCTCCCTCCCCTTAGCCATACAGTACTAATTTGCATCTATTCTGAGAGAATGGAGTACAAAGAAAGCTGTGCTGGGAGACAGGATGACCCAAGTTCATCTGACATATTAGTTGTATGACCCTAGTCAAGTTATTTAACATCTCAGTGTCCTAGTCACCTCACTACGATTTTAAACTGAAGAACTACTGAAGCTTGATATACCAATGAAACCACAGGGTCAGACACTAGTTCTCTGCAAACCCCCCCCCCCCAAAAAAAAAAGACCTGCTCTCTTTATCTCATTTTGCTTGGCAGTCAAATGATCATATGAATTAACATATGTGAAATGCTTTGTAAAATGTTAGGTACTATCTAAGTGACAGCTAATTGGTGCAGTGGGCAGAGCATTGGATCTGGAATTAGAAAGATCTGAGTTCAAATCTATCCTCAGACACTTAATAGCTATGAGATCTTAGGTAAATTACTTATCTCTGTAAAATACCAAATGGAGTCATGAAGAGTTGCACATCCTGGACACATTTAGAAGGCCAGCTTACATTCCCAAACTCTTATTCAGGTACAAAGGTCATCATTACATAAACTTGTGCACTAGTTGGCAGAATATTAAATATATACTTAAATTCAAAATGAATAAAAATTTAAACTACAAAAACAACCATAACAAAAAACAAAAGCATTGAAATTGAATGCTACATAATTATAATGAATAAGCTTGACTGAAGAAATCAAGAATCACTTATTTAATAAGTGACTTTCTGATGGAGTTCAAATAGGAATGGTCCTGGAAGTCAGATGTGTGACTGGCATTGTATTAAGCACTAGAGGAATTAAGGAAAGATGAATCCTCCTTTGTTTGCAGAGATTGGGGACCATGGGTATATACATGTATTGTCAGATTAAATTGCTGTTTGGGTTAGTTTTGCTGAATTGCTTTTTTTTTTCTCCTCTTTTATGTTTTGTTACAAGGGAAAGTCTTCTCTGGGAAAGCAAGAGGGAAGGAACATATTTGGAAATGAAGGCAAAATAGAAATAAATTTTTGAATAAAAATATTAAATCTAAAAGAATAATAGCAGGATAGCATCTGCTTCCAGAACCATTCCTATTTGAATTCCATCTTAAAAGATGGATATGAGATGAATAACAATTGTTGATACTTAGTGTTTTGTTGAACCATTTCAATTGTGTCCAACTCTTTTTGACTTTAACATTTTCTTGACAAAGTTACTGAAGTAGTTTGCCATTTTCTTCTTCAGATCATTTTACAAATGAGGAAACTGAGGCAAATGGGATTAAGTGACTTGCCGAAGGTCATATCTACTAAGTGTGAAGCCAGATTTGAACCCAGGAAGATGAATTTTCCTGGCTCTAGGCCTGGCACTCTATCTGCTTTCCCACCTAGCTATAGGCTCCCTGAAAATATTTTTAAGATGTTTCCAGTACCAGTCAGAATGATGGAGAGAATATCAACTTCATCCTTTTCTCACAAGGTTTTGAATTTTTTTTTTGCTAGGTCTCAAAAATTTAACATATTTTTCTGCCACATAAGTTAAAAATCATTAGTATTTGTCATGGCAACATATATTAAAACATAATTTTAAAATTTTAACAGATGAGTGTTATGTGCAAGCAACTATGGGCTAAAGTTTTATATTTGGTAATCTTCCAATTCCAGTACAGTTTGTTGTTGTTGAATTTTCAAGGATATTTGAGCTTTCTATTTGTAGCACAGAGATTTTACATTTTATGAAAGGTAATGAGTTTCTGATCTATAATTCTAGTGATGAAGTCATGCTGTTAGATATTCTGTAAGTACTAAATACTTGCAACTTAAAATGAGGTGCTGCATGATTTCTACAGTATCCTTGCTTCCTCCTCATGCTCCTGCTCCTCCTCTTCCTCCTTATCATCAAAGCTAAAATATATTTACCACTTAAAGTTTTGCAAAGAACTATGCAAATGTTATTTCATTTGATTCTCACAACAATCCTATGAGATAGAAGGCATTTTTCTCATCTTATTGATGGGGAACTGAGGATGAAAGTGGGTGACTTGTCCAAGATCATAGAACTATTAAATATCTGAGGTCAGATTTGAATTCAGATTTTCCTGATTCCATGTCCAGTGATCTATCCTCTGTTCCATCTAATCTGTATTAATGAAAAAGTGTGGAATCCTTAAGACAACCTTTTTGTAATTTCTCTGGTAATAACCGCATCCCAAATTCTTGTGATAATCCAAATTCTTGTGATAATGTAGTTACATTCCTTTATTGTTCTGCCTTACATGTTTACATAGCCACATCACAAATATGAATGTTTCTACATATAGAAATGAACTCTCAAGAGAGGTAATGTCTTTGAGGAATGGAGAAAAGTACCTCTAATTCATGAAATCTTTAGAATTTTTCATTTCCTCAAATAAACCCCCTTATGGAAATGTCTTTCCCTCTCCCAACCCTGCCTTTCATGTTTTGACAGACACAAAATATCTTCTAGGCCGTTGGGGAGTTGTACTCCATCATTAAATTGATGCTTGTTGCTGTCTCAGTTTTTTATTTATGTAGAACTAAAAATGTGTATCTCAAGTGCCATTGAACACTGATAAATCTCTGTTTTTGAACTCTCAGATATAACTCACTTCATGTATTTCTTTTCTGCCTCCTTTTCATTTCAAGGAGCTGATAAATTGCACAATGTCTCAAGGTACCTTTTCCGGGAGGAGGGCTCTGCCACCCAACAATTCCAATGGAGAAGAGAGTGAGCTCCCCACTATGGAGATTAGGGGCCTCTTGCCCAGGGGAGTTCAATTACAAGGTATGGCATGTGTGAATAACATAGGCTAAAAGCTGTATAACATCTCCTCAATAACAAAGTGCAAGTCATTTGGCTCCATAATTCTGGTTGTTGTTCTTCTTGCCAACAGAACAAGAATGACCAAGGCTTTGTTTTTTTTTAAACCAGTCTACGAATGAAAAAGACTGTCTTTTCAAATCATCTTGGTTGTTTTGTTAGTCTGGCTTGTACCTCTTCCTTCCTTAGTTTGTTGTGAATTTCAGTGCTAGGAAAGGTGCCAGACCTTGACAGGGATGGAATAGAAGCCCTTTATTTATTTCCAGAGCAAAAACAGCCTGAAAAATAAAAAAAAGCAGTTCAAGCTGTTGTCCTCATTCTGGGGGAGGCTCATTAAGACTGGTCATTCTCAGGGTCACTGGCATGGATGGTTGGATGATTTAACAACTGATCTTTGGACTATGCTCTGGAAACTTCCTTCTCATTCCTCTGGATGCCACCTCAGTGCATCTTGCATTAAGTGGTAGTTCTCATTCTTCCTGGTGGAACTTGATCCTTTTAGTTTTGTTCTTGAGTGTGGTTTGTGGTAGTTTTCACCAAGATATGAACATTCATCTTACTGTGGTAGATCAGGATATTTTCCCAGAGGCTTTGTGGTACTTTTACCACAATCAGAAATCCTTAACTGTTTAAAGTCATCAGTTGGTTGCAGCCCTCTTTGCCGGAAAAGGGCAGAGGAAGGAAGAAAGGAGAAAGGTGATAGATAATAACAGACAAAACATATAACTCTTTAAAGTTTGCAAAATACTTTGTGAGTGGAATTAATGCTGGACTTGAGATAAGAATACCTTGGATCTAATCCTGGCTTTTCCATTTACTGCTTAGCTAAGACACTTACATTTATTGGACCTCAGTTTCCTCACCTGTGAAATAATTAAGTTAAACTCTTTGACTACTGAGAACCATTACAGTTTGAACTTTATAAGATCCTGTGATTAGAGATATTTATTGTAAAAACACTTAGCATAGTCCCTGGCATATAGCAAGTTCTATACAAATACTTATTCCTTTCTCCTTTTCTTCTTTTCCCCATTTTACAAATGAGGAAACTGAGGTTTAGACATGTTAAGCCATTTGTCCATAGTCACCAAATAAATGTGGTAGGTCTTTGTGATTTCTAGACCAGCATTCTACCATATCAAGTATCTTTTAATGCACAGAATAATGTTCATTGAATCACAAGGAATAGCTTCTCGGTCCCCAAGTTAAACTTCAAATGTATTTTTTTTTTTGCTGAGACAATTGAGGTTAATTGACTTGCCCAGGGTCACACAGCTAGGAAATGTTTAGTGTCTAAGACTAGATTTGAACTTAGGTCCTCCTGACTTCAGGGCTGGTGAGAATTCACTTCATCATCTAGCTGCCCCTCAAATGTATTTTAAATAGCACCAGAGATATATAGGTTTTTTATGGCCCTTGACAACAAATTATAGATGAAACCTAAAAAAAATCTAGTACTCCAAAAGTACTTCATTAGTTCTTATTAGAGTGGCAGAACAAACAAATCTTACCTGGTTTTCAAGTGATGCCTAAAAGAATGCTAAGGCTTTCCTAACCCCAAATCTGTCTCCTTCAAAAGTCTGTATGCTTTAAATTCTATCTTTTCTCCCATTTGGTAGAATGATGTGTCTTTTCTCTTACTTACTCATATAGTAGCAACATTCTTTCACCACTAAGCAACTTGAAGTCTACCATGTGTCAACAGTTCTTCCCTACCCCCACCCCTCACCCCAAACAACCAGTTAATTCAGGTGACTCAGTTTAAAAACAAAACAAACAGAAGCCCAGAAAAATAAACCAGTCATAGGATTTCCAGCTGGTTGGAACTTTGGAGATCATCTAGTCCAAATTGAATTTAGAGTCATTTAAATTGATTGTTGTTTTGGTGCAATCGATTGACCCACCGATGCTCAAATATAACACAAATGATTCTCCAAGAGCTACATTTCCCCGAGGGATGACTGACCACCATGCTAGCATCATCATGTCTTCTAGAACAGATTTTTATTCAGATACTGGCTGTATCCAGATGACCTTTGAGGTCTCATCCACTTCTAAAAATCTGTGAAAGTAAATGTCAGAAGTATCAGAGATCTTTAAGAAACCCAGCAGGAAATTCAGAATGACTGGGCCCTGAAAAGTGCAGCATGCTAACTTTTGTGAATAAAAAGGATATAAGTAAGCTAATAGACCCCTAAGAGTCAGACTTCTGTTTTATGGTTAAAAATAATTAGCACTGTGGGTTTCCTGGTACTAAATATGACCAATTTTCTCTAAGTTATTTCCCACTGGCAAGATATGAAGCTCACTCTTTCAGAGCTTAATTCATCATTCCTGTAGTTTTTTAGTGTTCAAAAAGAAAAAAAATATGCTTCCTTAACCACTTGGACTTACTACCAGAGAGTGCTATCATTTCAGTTCATTATCTGACTCTTTTGTGATCCCATTTAGGGTTTTCTTGGCAAGATTTCAAGGTGGTTTGTCATTTCCTTCTCCAGTTCATTTTACAAATGGGTAAACTGAGATAAATATTGTTAAGTGACTTGCTCAGGGTCATACAGCTAGAAAGTATATGAGATCAAGATTTGAACTCAGGAAGATGAATTTGGCTGATTCCAGGCCATGTCCTCTATCCACTCTGCCACCTAACTTCCCATTATCAGTATATTTCACAAATATTTGTAAATCTCTGAATACTACATTATACTTGAAGTGGGATTGATAAAAAAAGATAAATATGATGTGTTCCTTGTCCTCATGAAACTCACAGTCTAGTAAAAGGGATAAAACACATACACAAGCATTAAGCCCAACACAAACAAAATAGAATCTGAGTATATTTTTAATGTGCCCGCAGTTTAACGTACCTTATATAAATTTCAAGAAAGGAATGTGACTTGGGCATCTGGAAGCACAAAGATCTAAGTCAAAAGCTCCATTTCCTCCATCTTTCTTATGATATCCATTCCTTCAATCTCGAGATACCTAATTTCTTTGCATTTCCTTTAACATGGTAGTCCATTTCCTGATTCCAGGAATTTTCACTGACCATTCCTGATATTTGGATTACTCTCCTTCTTTATCTCTCCATCTTCTACTAACTTCCCAAGCATTGTTCAAATTTCAGATCCTGTCTACTCTCTGCAAGAAATATATTCAGATTTTCTCCCTAATATTAGTGCTTTTCCTCTGACATTATGTTTAATTTATCTTTTATTTATCTAGTTTGTATATAGTCATTTGCATGTGGCCTACCCATTTATACTATGAACTCCTTGTTTTTATCTCTTTATATCCCCAGTATTGAGTAGAGTCCCTGGCATACTGAGGCAGCTAGATATTACAGCCGATAGAATAACAAGCATGGAGTCAGGACTATCAGGATTCAAATCCAACTTCAGGCATTTCTAGTTGTTTACTATTTGCCTCATATTTCTCACCTGTAATATGGATATAGTAGTAGCACTTACCTTACCCAATTGTGAAAATCAAATGAGATATTTATAAAGCACTTGGTGCCTGCCATATAGTAGGCACTACATAAATGCTTGTTTCCTCTCCCATTAAGTGTTTAATTAACATTTGTTGACTTGATTTACAATAGCACCTACCTTGTAGGATTATTGTGAATTTTTAATGAGATATTTATAAAGCACTTAGTACAATGCTCAGCAAATAATGGGCACTAGATAAATGCTTGTTCCTTTCTCTCTAGTAAGTTTTTAATTAGACTTGTTGACTTGACTAGGTCCTCTGACTTCAGAATCAATATATTTTTGCTGAACCATACTTCAAGGTCATCAGCTAAGAGTCAGCGCTAAGATTCTCACAAGTCCTCCTGATTCCAATTGTTGCTTGCCAATTTAGAACTCTACTTCCAGTTAAGTTGCATGACTAAATACATGTCATAACTTCAGAAAGTATATAGTTATGAATTATTCTGATAAAGAGATAGTACTATATGAAGTCATACTAGCTCAAAAAGGCAATTCACCACACCCTACCTTTCACTTTCCCAGTCTGATCAGAGTTCAAAGAAGTATTTTAAAAATTCACCACAAATTGAGCATTTTTACATGTTAAACACTAATATTTAGCTGACTATACTAAATTCAATCAGAGAATTTGCACTTTGGATAATCCACTGGCACTCACAGAAACTAATTTTAGCTGGAAACTAAATGATGTGAAAAACCAGCTCAGGCCCTTGTAACATTCAACATTGCTTTATTAGCAGCAAAAGATTGTTTTATGGGGCAGCCAGGTGGCACAGTGGATAGAGCACTAGCTCTAAAGTCAGTCAGACCTGAGTTAAAATCTGACCTCAAAAACTTAATACTTCTAGCTGTGTGACCCTGGGCAAGTCACTTAACTCCAATTGCCTCAGCATACATATTTATTTACACATATATTTGTGTCTAATAATAGCCATCTCGGTAGAGGGAAGAAAAAAGGCAAAAAAGAAAACTACACAATAACTTTATTATATATTTAAATGAATAACAAATTGTACATAATAGATTTGTAGTTTCATGTACATCTTTTTTCTATTCTACTTTTTATTGGAAATTTTTATTATGTTTCTTAAGTTCAGAATAATATAAATTGAATTAAAAATTATTATCAATTCTAAAGCAAAATGAGGATAACTGGAGACATTCTCTTCTTCCTAATACCTGGTTCCCTGTCACTTCAAAATATGAGAAAAAATTTAAAAACACATACAAAATATGGAATATTCACCATGTCCTTGGTTCTGTTTGCATATTGGTCTCCATGACAATGGTACTTAATGAGTAGAACCATAATCTTCATTTCCCCCATTTATACCTATGTCAACTCCTTTGCTTTTTTTTCCCTGTAAGTTTTAGACTAAATACATGAAAGATCATTGTGGCAATTGGCTACCATGGCTAACTTTTCCCTTTTCTCCCTGTAGTCATCAAAATCATTTGTCTTTTTCTTAAATTCCATTCTATTTTATAGCTGCTGTTATGCTACTTCAAGAAATCGCTAGACTACTAGGACTTTTCAAACTTTTCAAGTCCCTGAATCTTTATCACACTCAAAATTTGTATAATTGTGTGTATGTGTATGTGTGTGTGTGTATGTGAATGTGTGTGTTGTTTATGTGTTGTGGGTGGGTGGGTATTTACTTCTTATTTCCTTCTCCCTGTCTTTGAATGACACTATAACTTCCTTCCTGAGTTGTTAAGTTCTCCTAGAAAGGTTTGTCTTTTATATTAATAGAGGGTGTCCCAAAAATCTTAGTGCAGTTTTAGGATACTAAATTTTCCAACTGCACTATAATCTTTGGAACACTCTATATTTGCGAATATTAACCCAATGTTTATGAAATATTGGGTTAATATTAACAATATGGAATGAAGCATGAAAAGATCATTTGATGCCACATCATATTTTTCTAATCCTTTGCCCAAAGTTAAAATTAAATTTTCTCAAAAGCATAACCTCATGAAAAGTCCTTAAATTATTTCTAAATAGTCAAGAATTGGAAATCCTAGTAATATATTCTCTTTAAGGCTTTTGATTTTGGTTTGGTATATTCAAAATAATTAATTTCTAATAATATTTTAATTATATTTTTGCTAGAAAATGTTGCAAGGGTCAAATTGGTGGAATGAACAAAAAGCTAGTCTTGGGAGCTTGGAGGACTTGAACTCAAAGCCTGGCTCTGATACATGCTGCCTCTTTTTCCTAATTCTGTTCTAAAAATATCCTATACATTATCATTCATTCTCTTCTCCATTCTCATCTTGGAGGTACCCCTTCTTGTCAAAGGCAGCTCCTTAACATGTGCCTTTGATCTAATTCTTACTCTGTGTTTAATATGTATCAATTAATATTTCCCCAAATGTTTTCAGATTGCCTCTGTTTTTGTAACTGGTTCTTCCTTTTGTAACAACAACAAAATTCCTAAAGCAAACAAAATACAACTGGCTAAACTCATTGCCCATTCACTTTTCAACCCTTTACAACATGAATTCTGACTCCATCATTCAACAGACTTTTCTAAGTTTATCAATGATTTAATTGCTAAATCTGGTAGTTTTATATCAAGGCTTATATAGCCTTGTAGGCCTTCCTTGAGTGTTTAATATCATTGATTATCTATTATCCTGACTTATCTCTCCTACTTATATTTTAACCCCCCTCCCCCTCTCCCTCATCTTCCGCCTTTTCCTCCTCTTTTCTCCCCCTCTCCTTCTCCTCCTCCTTTTTCTTCTTTTCTTCCTCTCTTTCTCCTCCTCCCCTTTCTCTTTCTTCACCTTTTCTTTACTTCTCCTCTCTTCTTCCTTTCTGTTCTCTTCCTTTTTTCTTCTGTTCCCTTTCTTTTTTTTCTATCTCTCTGCCTCTTTGTTTATCTGCCTCTCTGTCTCCTCCCCTTCTTACATTGTCTTCTTGGTATCTTTGGATAGACCATCATGCTTTTTCAACCCCCTTGATGTTTTAGTGGTCTGTTAAGATCCCTGTTCTCTACTCTTTTCTTTTTTTTTTTGCTTTAACTTCCATGGGTCAATTATCTCCATGCTGCTCGATGCTGTGATCTGTTTAGTTCTTCCAGATTTTTTTGTACTTTTTCTATATTCTCCCTTGTTATTAAGCTGTCATTTCTTGAAGGTTTCACTATTACTTCCTGAAGTAATCCCTCTAACCTCTTCTTATTTCCTGACTTTAGGGAACTATAGTGTTGGAAATCAGACAAACAAGATAGGTTAGAACTGTGCAAAGTGAAAAAAAAATAATAGCTTCATGAAGGCATGAGCATCTATTCTATCAATTAAGTCCATGAACTTCATTGTATGGATTTTAGGACAAAATTTTGGTTTTTGAAGGTTAATTTTCTTCCTTTTCTTATTCTTATCTGTGTTTCACAAGACCTTCCTCCTGGGTAGCCTAGTTCTGGAGACATAATTTATTATGAAACAACAAATATCCAGGAAAATAAATCTTCATTTAAAAAAATTCATATGGCTTGTTCCAAAGTGAAGTGAAAATTACTTAATGTAAATCTACTGCTTTTGATTATCCATGTCAGTATTCTTCTCCATTAAAGTAGATTAATGAAGAATTCAGAAGACTTACGTTTTCAGTAATTTGTATAATAGGGACTGATATGATAGAGTTCTTTAAATTTTACAGAGCATTTTATATACATTATCTCTTTTATGCTTTATGACAACTTTGTGGAACAGATACCATTTAATCTCCATTTTGCAGAAGAGGAAATGATACTCAGATAGGTTTTGACTTGTAAAAAGTGGCACAGTTAGTAAGGGCTTGGGGTGGAATTTGCACACAGGTCTTTCTGATTCTAAAGCCAACATCTTAGTCACAATGCCCCAAAAAGCAACACATAGGAGATATCATATCCTTCTGAGAATGGAGTGATAAACTTGCAAACGTCAGTATAGAGAACTAAACAAGTTCAGACCACAACATAATGGAAGGAAAGTGCTCTTTAGGGGATATGTACTATGATGAGGCAGGGTAAAAATAAAGCTAGGAAGTAGGCTGCAATATTTGCCTCCTATAGTATTATAATCAGGTTAACTCATTAAGCAATATGTTTGTTTATTTAAAAAGTCTTTCTGAAAGCCAATAAAATAGTCTAACTGGAACCACATTTTTCCTCAGGACTACAATTATGCTTGTACTATGATTGATGTTCATAGTGGAATTGAATTTTAATCTTTTGTCAGTGAGATTGACATTAGAATGAATTACAGATCCACAAAATATCTTTCTCATGAGACCTTTCGTTTGCCAACAACCAGAGCTTTGCTTACAGTTGGGAAATTCCAGTTCCAATAGAGGTAAGATCCTCTTAGAGATTTTTAGCACAGATGGCTAAAGTTTTGTTTGGGTAGGAAGATAGCAGCAGAGAAGGATAAGTGAGAAAGATACCAGAGCATTGGAGAGGTTTATAATTCAAAAGCAAAGTGAGAAGTGTGACCCAAATCAAAACAGTAATCATGACATGAAAAAATAATTCAAACTTCAGTCACTGTGAATGAATTTTGATAAAGACACAAGGATTCATGAAGAGGAGGGCTCTAGAGTTGAGCCAAGAAAATTAAAAAATCAGATTAAGTAAATGGTTTCTGGGCAAATCCTTATTTTTCTTTGACTCTTGCCAATTCAATTCAGTAATAATAGGATGATGTAGATAAATTCAAGTCCAAAGGGCCTTGCTTCAATTACTAAGGATCATGGATTTAGAAATGGAAAAGTCCTTAGAAATCATCTTCTTAAATCCCCTAAATTTTCAGATGAGGAAACTGAGGCCCAGAAAAAATTAAGACACTTGCCCCAGATTATACAGAGGGATACATGGCAGAGCTTAAGTTTGAAACCCAGTCCCGTGACTCCAATAGTGCCAATTTTATCCAAGGGATTATAAGAGTAGACTCCTAAAAAGACATGTAAGAAAGCTCCAGGTATCCCATAAACTTCCCCATGTCTCACTGGATGCCTCTAGAATTGCACAGCTCCAAGTGTCCACTTTAGTGGTTTAGCTGCTATATGCTTCCACACCTATGCAGCCAGGTTACTGAGGAGCTCTGTAGGTAGGGTTAGCTCATAATTACTTTATTGCCTCTCTCACAGAATGTATGCAGAATGGTGTACTTGATTTTAGATACATCTAGGAGTTCTGAGAGGGCATAAAGTGAAGCTGGCCTCCCTTCCACAAGGTCATATTGTGGCACCTAATTGATGAGACCACAGCAAAAAATTAAATTTACATATTCTCACATTGGTATTATGCCATATTACTTAACTTTGGTTAAAAATAAAAAAAACAACAATCTAGAGTCTCATTTGTTTCTACTTCAATTAAGTTCCAACCATAAAAGGTAAATAGGACACCAAGAGGCAGTTTTAAAAAATGTATTTAAAAAAATAAACTCAATAATTCTCAGCCTCTGTTTCAGTGTCTCTCTCTGTCTCTCTGTCTCTCTCTGTCTATGTCTCTGTCTCTCTCTTCCCTCCCATTTCCCCCCCCCATCTGTCTCTTTCTTCTCTCTCATCATTCTCTTCATCTCTTTTTTTCTTTCTTCTCTTTTTTCCTCTCCTCCCCAGAAATGTAGCATTCTTATAAATACACTAAATAATTGTCTCTGAGGAGATCTTGATTGTCATGAAGATGGCTAATATACCTGTGGTATTTTAAAATAACTTCCTTTATTAGGGAATTGTTTCCTCTATTAGAAAATATAGTACTTTGTAGGATAATACAGCTACCTTGAATTGATGTGTGTGTGTGTGTGTGTGTGTGTGTGTGTGTGTGTGTGTGTAAGGGAGAATGACATAAAAAGTGGTGAAGGACAGGCATTTATCAATAGATGTGTATTCACTGGGAAGGTGGGAGTACCTGGCAGCTGCATAGAGCTCAGAAATCTACATGGTTGACTCCTTGATAAGCTTCTCCAAAATAGTGTGGCTATGTATAGCCTGTGGTAACCTGCCTTTCTCTGCCAGTATCTGTTTACCTGCCAATGGTTGAAAGCTTGTGCTGTCCTTTAACAAGATTGACTAGAGGGAATCATAGAGTTGAGAGGGACTTCAGAGGCATAGCTAGTGTAACGCTTATCTGACTGAAAATTCTTAGTCATCCAGGTCTTTAGACTATTTCTTAAGGGTGTATGTTCTACCTTTGGAGACCTTTAACTGAAAGAGATGACTGATGATGAATTTTTTTCCTTCCATTAAACATCTACTTGCAATTTCTACCCAATGTTCCATTTCTACCCCTTGGAGTCAGGCAGAACAAATCTTCCTCCCCTTCCATATGTCAGTCCTTCAAGATAAATATAATGGCAACAAAGACAAAGTCTTATATATGGGCTCAAAGCCTCATCTTTATGGGTATGATAGAGAGGAGTGCTAACTGAATTGACAGCAATTTTTCTGGGAAAAACCCTGAATTTTTAATGGACTACAAGCTCAAATGGGTCAACAGAGCAATAAAGCTAATGTGATGGTGTCACATTAGCAGAACATAGATGGTCTCATCAGCTCCCATGGATTCAATTATCATCTCTAAGCTGATGATTCTCAGATTTGCTTTTCTGGTGCTAACATCTCTGCTCACTTCCAGTACTGTTTCTCAAACTGACTATTGGACATCTCAACCTGAATTTTCCAAAGACATCTTAATACCCAACATATCTAAAATTAAACTCATCTAAATTCTTTTTCACTTCTTAACTTCCCTATTACTATTGTGAAATATTACTGTGAAGGATACTGCCATCTAGGTTCAAAATTTAGGTATCATCTTTGACGTCTCACTTTCTCACCTATGTATTATCTGTGGCCAAAGTCTGTCTATTATTACTATATAACATCTCTCACATACACTGCTCCTCTTTTCTCCTCTGAAACTGCCACCAGCCTGGTACAGGACCTTATCACCTGAAACTTAGGCAGTCCCAATAACCTGATCAATCTCTCTGTCAAAGTCTCTCCTAACTTCAGTCCATCATCTTCTCAGCTGTCAGAGTGATCTTCCTAAAGTATAGGTCTGACCACATCAAATACCATCATCACTACCATCACTACTACAACTATCATAACCATTATCACCAATCACTCTACCACTTAATAAACTCCAGTGATTCAATATAGCCACCAGAATCAAATGTAAGTTTGTCTTTCAAAACTCTTCACAAACTGCCTCCCCCTAGTATTTCCAGTCTTCTTACACCTTACACCACCTCATATAGTCTGATATCCAGCACACTGCCCCTTATGTGGATTTTCAAAAAAGACACTCAATCTCCTAATTCTGGAAATTTTTATTTATTATCTTTCAATGAAAAGAATGTTCTTTTCAAATCCCAGCTAAAATCCCACCTTTTACAGGAAGCCTTTCTTAATTATTCTCAATTCTAGTGCCTTCTTTAATTATTTGTAATTTATTCTGCATATAGCTCATCTGTATATAATTGTTTCCATGTTTCTCCCATTAGATTATAAACTCCTCGAGATTAGGGTATGTTTTTTGTCTTTTATCTTTTTTTACCATTAGAACATAGCACATTACCTGACTGATGGCATACACTTAGTAAATGTTTATTGACTGACTGTTATCAGTTTTAATTATCCAATCTACTCCAATCAAAAATTCTATCCCTTATTGGATGTACCCCTTTCCTTCAAGATAGATCTAACCTCTTTTTAATATCTTTGTTTAGCATTCCTGACAATTTGTTATCAGTCCTTGCTTCTATCTTCTGCACATTTCTTTCAAAAATCTAATTGAATCCCCTGTGCATCTACATTATTTTCTTCAGACATAAATAGTATTATTTCTTTTCACTGGAATTTATTTTTGTGTCTTCTGACTTTCCTTCTTGAACATCTCTTATCTCTCCTAGACTGACTTTTCCTATGGGATCTTAATCTGTGGAATCCTAACTAATCTTGCTTTGAATTCTTTGAACTCTGCTTTCCCAAAATCTAGTGTTTATGTAAAACCAAGTCCAGATTTCCTCTCCTTTTAAAATCACAAACTTTAAGAATTGGTTGCTGTATAGCTCCACCACCTAGGGTTATCATCATTTCTATTACAGCAATCAATTTATCCTTGATAATGAAAATCAGAACATACTTTCATTTTATTGGCTTATCTATCTTTTGAAATATAATTTCTATCAGCAAAGAAAGTAAAAATAAAGTTTAAATTTTTCTTTTTGGAGGGAGAGAGCTAAAGTGAATTCCAGCAATTTTCTTAATAATTGAAGTTCCCCATTATTATCTTATATTGTTTCTCACTCCACCCAACTCCCCTTTCTATTTCCAATGCAAGGACTGGTTTATTTTTGTTTTTGCATCCTCAGTTCCTGGCAAATAGTAGGCAATTAATAAATATTTATTGATTGATTGCTATTTATTATGCCTCTATTCCAGGCTCATAGTGTTTCCCCAAATTCTTATCTATTCAATCTCTGTAGTCGTGTGTAGTATACACAAATAGCTTCTCTCAAGATACAGCATCTTATTTAGAACAGATAAAGAAAATTAAAAATACATATGTAAAAAGAAATCTAGTACATAAACAAGCTTATTAAGTCATACTTTAGATATTAGAAGCTATTTACTCTTTAACCTTTATATTTTGCTAACTTATAACATATTATTTTTCTGCCTAATGAGAATCACTAACTATAGAAACTTACTTTTAGTTAGTTAGGAAAATGAGTATTTTTTTTAAATTTTTTATTTTATTTGCATAACATATGTGTGGGTAATTCTTCAACAATAACCCTTACATAGCTTTCCGTTACAAATTTTTTTCCCCCAACTCCCCACCCCTCCCCTAGATGGCAGGATATCCACTACATGTTAATTATGTTAAAATATTGGCAAATCGAATATATGTATACATATTTCCAAACTTATCATTGGTGTGCAAGAAAAATCTTATCTACACAAACGATATATCAGATAAAGGAAACACAATGTAAGCAAACATCAATCAAGGAGTATGAGAATGTTATGTTGTGGTCCACATTTCGCATCCCTCTCTCTGGGTGTATATGGCTTTCTTCAGTGAACAATTAGAGGTGTTTAGAAACATTTCATTGTTGAAGATAGCCATGTCCATCAGAATTGATCGTAATATAGTACTGTTGTTTCCGTGTATAATGATCTCCTGGTTCTGCTCATT
>JAJPUD010015783.1:0-18339 GCA_023553655.1 Myrmecobius fasciatus | reverse complement strand
GACCTTTTGTTTTTCCAAATGAACTTTGCTACTATTTTTTCTAGATCTGTAAGATAATTTCTTGGGAGTTTGATTGGTATGGCACTAAATAAGTAAATTAGTTTGGGTAGTATTGTCATTTTTATTATATTCGCTCGTCCTACCCATGAGCATTTTAAGTTTTTCCAATTGACTAGGTCTGATTTGATTTGTGTGGAAAGTGTTTTGTAATTTAGTTCATATAGTTCCTGACTATCCCTTGGCAGATAAATTCCCAAATATTTTATACTATCAACAGTTATTTTGAATGGAATTTCTTTTTGTATCTCTTGCTGCTGAGCTTTATTGGTAATATATAAAAATGCTGATGATTTATGTGGATTTATTTTGTATCCTGCCACTTTGCTAAAGGTGTGAATTGTTTCTAGTAGTTTTTTAGTTGAGTCTCCAGGATTCTCTAAGTATACCATCATGTCATCTGCAAAGAGTGATAATTTGGTTTCTTCACTACCTACTCTGATTCCTTTTATCTCTTTTTCTTCTCTTATTGCTAAAGCTAACATTTCTAATACAATATTAAATAGTAATGGTGACAGTGGAGGAAAATGAGTATTAAACAATGTACAAATGCAGACATTCTCCTTGGTGTAGTTCTCTTAGACACGATAACTAATGCTAAAGTCTAGACACAGTTGTGCTTTGTCATTCTTTTTTGAAGATAACTAGTGACATCATAGAGTGATGTCTTGACTCATGGATGAATTGGATTTAAGTAAGGTAGAGTTGCACCTAGTTGTCAATCTCATTTCCTTCCTCCTGAGTCATCTAAGTCCATTGGCAAGACCAAAGTCAAGATGATTGGTGATAGCCCAGGATGTAATGGATGGCATTTTTGATGTCTGACCAAATTGTAAACATTCCACAGCACTTACTTCAGCCACTTTCATAGCCACTGCAACAAATTGTTCTCATCCACCCATTCAGCCAGGGGAATTCTTCACATGCTTGGGGTAGAATTGCCCATACTAATAGGTTTGAGGCCCGTTAGCCTTCAATGTGGTTTAACCTATCTACCAAGACAGTTTTACTAGACTGTGGTCACTATCCATGCTACAACAATTTCTTGGAGTCACAGGTGAGAGTTGAGTGACCAGTGGGATGTGAAAAGTAGAAAGCAGCCCTCATACCTAAAGTACTAGTCCTCTCAAGGTTTCCCTTAAAGAATGTGAAATCTCCTCTTACTATCATCAGAGGTTTCCTTCAATGGAGCTCTTTCCCACATTCTAATGAAAATATTCAATATCATAAGAAAAAGCTCTGAATGTTTTCAACATAAAATTGTAATATTGTTTAAATCTAAAAGAAAAAAAATTCATAATCTATTATAAAGTAAATATCTTTTCTATGAGTACCTGGAATTGTTTAAAAAATAAAATTGTTACTATAATATAAATATATAGTGTTTACATATGTTTATACTATAATAACATAAAAATAAATACTATAAAATTGTTAGGGAGTTGAGATGTATAAAAAGGCACAAAAATAATATTTTTATTTTGCTACGTGTGGTTCCCCAAATCTTGAATGTTAATTAATCCATCTTCAGTTTGTTTGAGGAATTTCAATCATACTTTACATGCTGGTTGCTTTTTGGTTTTGCTAAAGAATGTGCTAAAGGTTTTGGTGACCATTATTTTAGCCCTTGTGAAAAAAAAAAACAATATTATGTTGCTATTTTAAAATTTCTTTAATTTTTTTATTTTAAAAAGCTTATTTAAATGGGGAGAATGCTGGATTCAAAATCAGAGGCTTTGGGTTATAATACCAGATCTGCCTCTCACTTTCTGTATGGCCCTGGGGAAGATACTGTCCTTCCCCTAGACTCAGGTTCCTAATCTGAATAATAATAATAATATGAATAACAATAATAATCTAAAAATGAAGAGATTAAGCAATCAATAAGTATTCAGCAAATATTTACTATGTGTCAGGGATTATAAACTCAAAAATGAAAGAACTCTTGCCTTCAAGGAGCTTACTTACATCTGATTGAGGGAGATAACATGTACATATATAGATATAAATAGAACACATGCAAAATATACAGGAGGTGACCTTAGATGAGGAAGGTACTTGGGATGGTACTTGGGAGGGAAGGGAATAGGAAAAGATAGTGCTTGAGCTCTGTCTTGAATAAAAACAGAAATTTTAAATGGTAAAAATGAGGAATAGAATATTCTAAGTATAAAGAATATAGAGTACAAAGGCTTATGGAGAGATGAATTACCATGTGTGAACAATAACACAAAGACCACTATGGTCTGTCTACATGATGCTTGGAGAGGAATAATGTGTAATAAGACTAAAAAGGTAAGATAGGGCAAGGTTACAAAGAGCTTTTAGTATTAAATAAAGTAATTTATATTTGATCCTAGAGGTAATAGGGTGGGGTAAAGTGTTGGAATTAGAATCAAAAAGACTCCTCATTCTGAGTTCAAATTCAAACTTCCTACCTGTGTGACTCTAGGCAAGTCACTTAACTCTGTTTGCCTTAGTTTCTTCAGTTTTAAAATGAGCTCCAGAAGAACATGCCCAACTACTCCAATATCTTTGCCAAGAAAATCCCAAATGGGGTCACAAAGAATTGGACATGACTGAAAAATGACTGAACAATATAGATAATAAGGACTCCTGAAATTTATTTTGTATGTGAGGTGAGAGGGGAAATGACATTGTCATACCTATGTTTTAGGAAAATTACTTTGGTAGCTGTGTGGAAAATGGGTTAAAGTAAGTGGTACTTGATAGCTTGAGATAGAGTGATCAATTTGAAGGCTATTGAAAAAATTCAAGTGATTAGAGCATGAACTAGGGTGCTGGTTAGATGACTAGAGAAGAGGAAATTTGCAAGAAATGTTGTGAGGATAAAAACAGCAAAATAGTTGTTGTCTACGGGGTGAGAGAATATGAAAAGCACCAAGGATAGCCCTGAGATTGTGAACCTCAGTAACTGAAAAGATGGTGCTGCTCTCAATAAAAATAGGGAAGTTTGGAATAGTCATGGATTTAGAAAGAAAGAAAATCAATTCCATTTTGGTTATGTTGGATTTGAGGTGACTACTGGATATATGGCTCAAAAATGCCCCATAGCAGTTGGTATAGAGGACTTGAGTTTTGGAAAGTGATTCAGAATGGAAATATAGATCTAAGAATAACATGTAGAGAGATGATAATTGAATCTATGGGAGCTGATGAGGTTATGAAGTGAAAGAGTATAGAAAAAAGAGAAAAGAAAATTGGATTATATGACTATTAAGATAGCCCATTACACTCTTGGGACAGCTCTAGTTTTCGGGAAACTTTTCCTCACAAAAAAGCCTAAATATATCTTGCATCATGGAGAGCCTATTTGGGAAAACAGTGTTGCTTAATGCTTCTTGAAGAGATAGAGAGTAAATCTAGCCCAAATGTAGTCTTGTAACTAATCGAATGTGGAGAAATCACAAAAATTTAGCAACAATAAAAGATGTCTGTGTTCTGCAGTATCAAACATTCTGCAAAGATTTAATTCTTCATGTAAAAATGAACAAGTATGTCCATTTCATTATTGTACAAATTTGCTTTTATCTTTAATAAATGGTAAGATTATATGCATACCAATGGATTGTTTTAAAATGAATTTCTTTATGATTTATTATCAGTAAATGTATGATTTGTATACCTATTTCACATACCTATATACCCAGTGTCATTTAAAAATTTCTCAGGCAAAAAGGGGTCACATGTAGAAAAAAGTTTAAAAAGCCCTGATCTAGCCAATAGTATAGATTGTCCTCAATTTGTAGAAGGTTCCCCATTTTTTTTTTTTGCTGAAAAGCAATTGTGGTTAAGTGACTTGCCCAAGGTCACACAGCTAGGATGTGTTAAGTATCTGAGGCCAGATTTGAACTCAGGTTCTCCTGACTTCAGGGCTGGTGCTCTATCCACTGTACCATCTAGCTGCTCCCAAAGTTCCCCATTTTTAAAAGATGGAGATTCTAAAGCAGAAAATACAAGACTTATTCAAGTTTCTTTAAATAGTAATTCAGAAGGATTTTTTCTTTCAGGCCTCACATAGTACTTCAAGGTACTTGTCTCACGTTATTTATCACACATTTTTTAAGTATAATCATTTTTGAATAGTCTTATTTCCCTGATAAACTGTAAGGTTCATAAGGGAAAGTACAACTATATTTGAACTTTGTATTTCTCCCAGTGTCCATGGTAGGCACTTTAGACATTTTGCCAAATGGAACTGAATTGGTAGAGATGAGTTGGCAGTGTTGGAAGGAATACTACATAGGTCTTAATCTCACACTTCTTAAGCCACTAACTGTCACTTTAGAAAACTTATTTGACCTTTTTTCTTTCTCAGTATTTTCATCTATAAGATGAGACAATTCTAACTGTTCTACCTACTTCACAAGATCATTTATAAAATCACAAAAACTTGATAGTGTATATACAATTTTAAGGCACTATTCTAAGAAACTGTCATCATATGGGAATGGATCTCAATGAATTCCAATTAAATTTCAAGTCTCTCAACTTCATATCTAGGGCACTGTTGCCTAATACTGGGTGCACTCTTTCTAAGGGAAAAAAAGAATCCATTAATCTACGGTATTTCTTCTTTTTAAAGACAAAGATGAGTTTATCAAATCAAGACACTTACCACTTTCCTTCTACTGAATTCTTTTGAACAGACTTTCTGAATGTCACAGATGTCCACCTCTTCAAAGATTCCTGGGATACCAACAAAGTGGAGCATCACACAGACCGGTATTACAATGAAAAGTTGATTGTTCGCCGAGGGCAGTCTTTCTATATCCAGATTGACTTTAATCGCCCTTATGATCCCCAAAAGGATATCTTCAGGCTGGAATATGTCATCGGTGAGTGCTATGATTAAATAAGAACATAATAGTAGGAGAGTAGGGTAGAAATGGGGTGATAGAGATGGTATTGCCTGACTTTTATTTTTTTATTTTTAGTATAATAACTTTTTTATTTTTCAAAATACATACTAAGATAGTTTTCAGCATTCCTCCTTGCAAAACCTTGTGTTTCAAATTTTTCCCTCTCCCTCCTAACCTCTCCTCTCTCCTAAATATCAAGTAATCTAATATAGGTTAAAAGTACAATTCTTGCTGATGATGGTGGACTTGCGGTACCAGATTTAAACTATATTACAAAGCAGTGGTCATCAAAACCATTTGGTACTGGCTAAGAAATAGAATAGTCAATCAGTGGAATAGGATAGAATCACAAGACAAACTAGGCAATAACTATAGCAACTTAGTCTTTTTTTTTTTTTTTTTGCAATTTAGTCTTTGATAAACCCAAAGACCCCAGCTTTCTGGGATAAGTACTCACTATTTGACAAAAACTGCTGGGAAAATTGGAAACTAGTGTGGAAGAAATTAGGGCTTGACCCACCCCTAACACCACATAGCAAGATAAGATCTAAATGGGTTCATGATCTGGATATAAAGAGTGATACTATAAGTAAATTAGAGGAACGTAATATAGTTTACCTTTGAGACCTATGGAGATGGAATAAATTTAGGTCCAAAGAAGAACTGGAACTCTTAATTGAAAACCAGATAGATAACTTTGATTATATTAAGTTTAAAAGTTTTTGTACAAACAAAACCAATGCAGTCAAGATTAGGAGGGAAGCAATAAATTGGGAAATCATCTTTACATTTAAGGGTTCTGATAAAGGTCTCATCTCTAAAAGATATAGAGAATTGTCTCATATTTATAAAAATTCAAGTCATTCTCCAATTGATAAATGGTCAAAGGATATGAACAGACAATTTTCAGAGGAGGAAATTAAAACTATTTGTAGTCATATGAAAAGGTGCTCCAAATCATTATTGATCAGAGAAATGCAAATCAAGACAACCCTGAGGTACCACTACACACCTGTCAGAATGGCTAAAATGACAAGAAAAGTTGATGATGAATGTTGGAGGGGATGTGGGAAGGCTGGGACACTGATGCATTGTTGGTGGAGCTGTGAACGGATCCAGCCATTCTGGAGAGCAATTTGTAACTATGCCCCAAAAGTTATCAAACTGTGCATACCCTTTGACCCAGCAGCATTTCTATTGGGCTTATACCCCAAAGAAATCATAAAGGAAGGAAAGGGCTCCACATGTGCAAGAATGTTTGTGGCAGCCCTTTTTGTAGTGGCTAGAAACTGGAAACTGAATAGATGCCCTTCAATTGGAGAATGGCTGAATAAATTATGGTATATGAATATTATGGAATATTATTGTTCTGTAAGAAACGACCAGCAGGACGATTTCAGAGAGGCCTGGAGAGACTTACATGAACTGATGCTGAGTGAAATGAGCAGAACCAGAAGATCATTATACACAGCAACAACAATACTATATGACGATCAATTTTGATGGACATGGCTCTCTTCAACAATGAAATGTTTCAAACCACTTCCAATTGTTCACTGAAGAAAGCCATATACACCCAGAGAGAAGGATGTGAAATGTGGACCACAACACAACATTCTCATACTCTTGATTGATGTTTGCTTACATTGTGTTTCCTTTATCTGATATGTCTTTTGTGTAGATACAATTTTTCTTGCACAACAATGGTAAGTTTGGAAATATGTATACATATATTCGCTTTGCCAAGTATTTTAACATAATTAACATGTAGTGGATATTCTGCCATCTAGGGGAAGGGTGGGGAGTTGGGGGAAAAATTTGTAACAGAAAGCTATGTAAGGTTTAATGTTGAAGAATTACCCATACATATGTTTTGCAAATAAAATAAAATTTAAAAAAATGAAGAAAATATTGACATGAAAAAAGTACAATTCTTCCATATTTTCACATTTATCATGATGTGTAAGAATAATCAGTTCAAAAAGGAAAAGAAATGAGAAAGAAAAAGACCCAAGCAAACAAACAACAACAAAAAGGTGAAAATAACTATGCTGTTTGGTCCATAGCCATTCTCCATACTGGATATGGATGGCTCTTTCCATCACAAGTCTATTGGAATTACCTTGAATCATCTCATTAATGAAAACATCCAAGTCCATCACATAATTTTGTTGTTGCTGTATACAATGTTCTCTTGGTTCTATTCATTTTACTTAGCATCTGTTTATGTAAGTCTTTCCAATTGCCTCACTTTTAGAACAAGTATTTGAGTTGTGTAATTTAGCAAACAGAAATAAATTGGCAGTAAAATGTAATTTTTTTACTACTAGATTGACACTAAAATTAATTTCCCATTACTAAGTCACTTTGTAAAGTTAAGTGGGCCACTAGATTGTGCTTTAGATTGTGGAACAATACTTAGTTACAGACATCAATAAGCTGGAAAGTGTCCAGATAAGTGCAATAATGATGGCGAAGTAATTCAAAATCATGCTATGAACATTCATCCAATAAACATTTAAGTACCCATTCACTATGTGTCAGACACTATGCTAAGCTCTGGGAATACAAAAAGAAACAAAAGACAGTTCTTTCTCTCAAGGAGTATAGATTTTAATGGGGGAGACAAACAGCAAACAAATATATACAAAATAAGCTATATATAGAAAAAATAGGAAATAATTAAAAGAGGAAAAGCACTGGAATTAAGGAGTCAGGGAAAGGTTCCTGTAGTTAAGGGAACTGGAAGAAAAAAGAGGTAGGTTGAAGAAAGGAATACTTGAGAGAAACATGATAGCTCTCTTAAAGAATTTGAAATTTCCACAATATAAAAAGGGACTATAATTGTTTTACATGGATACATGAGGTAGAATTATGAGCAATGGGTAGAGTTAATGAAAGAAATATTTATTTTCAATACAAGGGAGATTTTCTAGCAATTAGAGCTATCCCAAATGAAATGAATGATCTTTGGAAATAGTTCTTTTTTTAATCAGTCTCTGACAGAAGTTAATGATGACTTGCTAAGGATATTCTTTATGTGTAGAGTTGGACTAAGTATCCCCTAAGATTACCTATTACGTCTGAGACTTTATGATTCTGCATCTACAATAATGTCTCAGTAGTCATTTATATCGTCTAGGCATCATGTTTTTTGCAAGGCTATTGGGGTTATGTTGACTTGCCTAGGGTCACAGTAGGTATTAAGCGTCTGAGGCCTCAAACTCCTCAGGTTCTCCTGACTCCAGGGGTGATCTTCCTTCTATCAACTGTGTCATCTAGCAGTCCCATAACATTTTTTTAAAGGAAGGGGGGAAAAGGGGAAAAGAAATAAAGAATAAGAAATGAAGGAAGGGAGGAAAAAAGGAAAGGAAGAAGGAAGGAAGGAAGAAAGAAGAGAGGGAGGAAGGAAGGGAGGGAAAAAAAGAAAAAAGGAAGGAAGAAAGAAAGAAAGAAAGGCAAGGAGAGAGGAAGGCAAGGAGGAAGAAATGAAGGAAAGAAGGGAGGGAGGAAAGAAGGGAGGGAGGAAGGAAGGAAGAAGGAAGGAAGGGATGATGAAAAAAAGAAAGGAAGGAAGACAGGGAGGGAAGAAAGAAAGGAGGGAGGGAGGGAGGAAGGAAGGAAGGAAGAAATGGAGGGAAGAAGGAGGAAAGGAGAGAAGAAGGGAAGGGAAAGAACCAAGTTTTGAATTATTTTTATTGACTCGAGTGATTCATATATGTAGAGTGATATCTAGTTGAGTGGATTTTTAAACTTTTCTTCTCCCTGTTTTAATTAATATCATATTTTCTAGGCACAACCTGTTTCATTCACAATAGTTATTGATTATTAAAAAAAACAACTCTAAACTGCATTGTGCATAGTATGCCTTTCTAAGTACACAAGACAAGCACTTAAAATACTGACTGAAAACAAATGTCAAATTCTAAATTCTAACTACATGATGAGCATGGTGTGATCTTATTCATCATGTGAAAATAAACAGGAGAAAGTGAACAACAGACTATACAGAATTTACAAAGTTAAATGTTAGGTTTGAAAAAGACCTAAGCAATTATCTAGTCCATCTTTCTTATTTTATAGGTGAGGAAACTTATATCTAGAGAAATGATGTGATTTATACAAGATAATACAGTTTCTTGCTGAAAGGGAAAACTAGTACCCAGAGTATTCTTTGCTTTATACTATAATATCTTTGTAAATGCTTTTAGATAACAGATAAAAATTGTTTTCAATGTTTTCCCTTATTTTTATAAAAAGCAGTTTTTGACCAAAATATTCTTGATGAATTTTTAATGGAATTCCACTTTTGCCTTCTATTCGTGTCTAATAGCTAAAGGTTTTAATAATTACCACTTTATAACATTTTGAGTTCTGAAAATTTTATTTCCTCCAACTTTTTTTTTCACTATTTACCTGAATATTCCAGGCTTTCTGGTTTTCCAAATAAAATTTGTTATTATTTTGTCTACCTCTGTAAAATACATTCATGGAAATTTCATTGGTATAATACTAGATAGTGTCATGATGTTTATTATATTGGCGTGGCTCAATTATGAGAAGTGAATGTCTCTACATTTAATTGTCATTTCTTATTTCTGTAGAGAGTGCTTTGTAATTGCATTTTTATTTCTAAAGTGTCCTGTGATTAGTCTTGGCTATTTTATGCAATAAGTATTTTGAATGAAATTTTTCTATCATCCCTCCCCCTTTATTGTTGTTAGAAATTTTAACAACTTATGTGTATTTATTTTGTATTTTATAATTCTGAAATTTATATTTGTCTCAATTTGTTTCTTTGATGATTCATTGAGGTTTTCTAAGTAAATCATTACATTTACAATTGGGGAAAAACTCTTCTCTTTTTTGATAATTTACACCTCTAATTTCTATTTCCTTATTGCTATTATTAACATTTCTAGAAAAATGTCAAATCATAGTGAGGATGAGAATCTTTGCTTTTATTCATATGCTCATTGGGATGTCTTTTAGTGTTTCTCCCTGGCAATCTAAATTTGTTTAGATTTATTCAACTTATTCAAGTCTCCTATCTGTTTGATTTGGGGGTTTTCTTTGTTGTTTCTATGATGGTGGTTGTTGTTATTTAACAGTTTGGGTAATTTTTCCTTTACTCGTGATGCTAGCTTTTGGTTTTAGAGATATACTGTTAGTCATATTAAAATACTCTTTATATGCTGTTCTTTTAAATGTTTTGATTAGGAGAGTTATATTTTATTGTTTTTTTTCCTGTATCTGTTGATAGAACATACGGTTTTGATTGGTATTGCTAATAATGCTCATTGTTTTCCTAATGTTTAATCATACTTATATCCATGGCATAAATTAAACTTGTTTATTTTGAATACTTTTTTGTTATATTGCTATAATTATTTTGGCTCAGTTTTTATTTTAAAATTTTATATGATTTTTCACTAATGATTTGGCTTTATAGTTTTCTTTAATTTATCCTGTGCTGATTTGTGTATATTAATTTGATTTAAAAAAAGAATTTGGTAGAGTTTTCTATCTCAATTAAAAAGAACTTATAAATATATATGTACGCATACACATATATGTACACATGCACATATATGTATCTTTACATATATATGTATATATGTCATAGATTTTAATTGCTCTTTATGTATTTAATAAAATTCATTTGAAAACATGTTCAGGCCATGGGGTTCCTCCATCTTCATCTTTGAAAGTTTCTTATTCAATTTTACTTTTCATTTTTGGGTTGACTGAAATGTCTATTTTATCTTCTTTGACTTGAGTGTTTTATACTTGTAGGTAATTCTTTACATTCTAAATTTTACTAGCATACAATTGTTACACTAATTTCTGATAATTTAAAAAATTATTTTCTGTAGAATCACCTTGTTAATTTTTTATTTTGGCAATTTGATTTACTTTCTCTATTTTTTTTTGTTGTGTTTTGTTTTTTTATTCAGGCTAACATGAGTTTATTGATTTTGTTGATCTTTCCAAAGAAATAGCATTTAGTTTAATTATTTCTAAAGACTTTATGTTTTCTTTTTTTTAACCTCTGAAATTTGCAAGGCATTTTTCTTTCATGCTTATTCTGGATTTGAAGAGTTGTTGGTTCTCTCTTTTTTTTTTTAATAGTGCATACTAAGACCATTATTTTCCTTTTTCTGTTTTATTAATGTGTGTTTTCAGAGTTATAATTATTCTCTGAGTACTGCTTTAGTGGTATTTCAAATTTTATGGCATTTTTTCAACATCATTCCCTTTCATAGATTTATTCATTATTTCTGTTTTTTTTTAAATCCACTTGTTATTCAAATTGTCATGATTAAATTTCTTTTTTTTTATTAAAGCTTTTTATTTGTATAATATATGTATGGGTAGTTCCCCAGCATTGATCTTTACAAAGCTTTCTATTACAAATTTTACCCCCAGTCCTCCCCCCTCCCCTAGATGGCAGGAAGTCCACTACATGTTAATAATGTAATAATAGTTGACAAGTTGTGCGAGAAACATCCTATCTACAAGAAAAAAAAAGAAAATCAGAGAAAGGAAACACAATGCAAGCAAACCTCAATAGAGAGCATGAAAATGTTATGTTGTGGTGCATATTTTATATCCCTTTCTCTGGGTGTATATGGTCTTCTTCAGTGAACAATTGGAACTGGTTTGAGACAATTCTTTGTTGCAGAGAGCCATGTCCATTAGAATTGATCATCATGTAATATTGTTGTTGTCGTGTATAATGATCTCCTGGTTCTGCTCGTTTCATTCAGTATCAGTTCATGCAAGTCTCTCCAGGCCTCTCTGAAATCATCCTGATGGTCGTTTCTTACAGAGCAATAATATTCTATAACATTCATATACCATAATTTATTCAGCCATTCTCCAATTGATGGGCATCCCTTCAGTTTCCAGTTTCTAGCCACTACACAAAGGGCTGCCACGAACATTCTTGCACATGTGGGTCCCTTTCCCTCCTTAAAAATCTCTTTGGGATATAGGCCCAATAGAAACACTGCTGGGTCAAAGGGTATGCACAGTTTGACAACTTTTTGGGCATAGTTCCAAATTACTCTCCAGAATGGTTGGATCCGTTCACAGTTCCACCAACAATGTATTAGTGTCCCAGTTTTCCCACATCCCCTCCAACATTCATCGTTATCTTTTCCTGTCATTTTAGCCAAATCTGACAGGTGTGTAGTGGTACTTCAGAGTTGTCTTAATTTGCATTTCTCTCATCAATAGTGATTTGGAGCAACTTTTCATATGACTAGAGATGGTTTTAATTTCATCATCTGAAAATTGTCTGTTCATATCCCTTGACCACTTACTTATCTATTGATTATGATTAAATTTCTACTCAGTTATGTATATTCTACTTGTGTTCCATTTATTAATGATGTCTTTTGCTATATTAAAGTCTATAAATCATGTATTTAATTTTTTTCTTTTGAATTTATTAATTTTTTTATTTTTCCTAGCATATGGCTGATTTTTGTGAAGGTACTATGTGATGCTAATACACATACACACACATTTAATAATCTCATTCAGAAGGTATCATAATTTTTTTTAAATATAACTTTTTTCACAGTCTGTTCAGTTCCATATTTTCTTTTTTATTTGTTTGTTTTTTTAAAATTTGTTTAGATTTATTCAACAGAGGTATATCCAAGTCTCCTATCTATGTTTGGTTTTAGGGTTTTCTTCGTTGTTGCTATGATGGTGGTTGTTGTTATTTAACAGTTTAGGTAACTTTTCCTTTAATCATTTAGACATGATGCCACTTGGCCCATACATATTTCATAAGAATATTGTTTTGTTGTCCAAGGTACCTTTAACATTATATTGTTTCCCTGTTAACCTTATAGAATGTAAATTTTCTTTTCTTTTCTTTTTTTTGTTGCTTTTTTGTGATAGCATGGTTACAATTCTTGCTTCCTCCATCAATGTCAATATATCTCATAAACATTTATGAACACTTTTTACCATCCATTCCCTATTCCATGCCTGAAATATGAAGTAAAACTTATTCTTCTCATCTCTGCCAAACCGTCAAGGCAGCAAGAATAAAAATCAGAAAAAAAAAATTCTTTCCCCCATATCTAACGTGTGGGCCTCTTTGCTCATTGCTAAGTAAGAAAATAATTCTGATACAGAAAGTTTTAGGAAAAAATGATGAGTAACTAGCCTTGAATTTGAGGGATGTTTTAAGGGCATTTTAATTTCTTCCCTCTGGCTCTATATTACTTGGCATAATAAAAATGATTTCTTTTTTAAATCTTTGCACTAAAGTCCTACTACTATTCCTTATTGTAGTGCAGAGCTGATCCTGATTTTCTTCCAGGTTTGACCAGTGGAATTTAAGCCTCAGAAAGGCCTGAGATACAAGTCTAGGGGCAAATTGTATCTCTTGTTGTATGAGGACTAGCTTACCTAAGTTCTGAGACACTCACCAGCTGAGCTCCAAGATGATTCATTTCTGAGCCATAGGAGTTTTCGATGTTCTTCTGACAAGTTATAGAAGACTTGTTTTTAATGTTGGTTAGGACATTTTCCACATTGACATAATCAAAAATTACTTGTTTTATGGCACAATTAAGAGATCTTGGAATTTGGAGTCAAATTCTGGCTCTAAATCCTGGTTCTGACATTTATTACCAGTATGATCTCAGTCCAGTCTCTGTTTCTCATCTGTACAATAAGGATTAGGGAGGGTAGATTATATGAATTTAAAGACTCTTTCCATCTCCAAATCTATAATTCTAAATATATCAAAACATATTTTAAATCTATGTATATGCAAGAAAGATTTGAGGTTTTCCATCTTTTGTCCATTATCATTTCAAAAAACAACTATGTTTTCCTCCAATATAAATAGATTTTTGTAGGTGTCATTGTTTTTGAGGATTTTCTATTTCACTATATGTGTGGGGTAAGGAAATTAGAGATTGACCCTAAGAAAGAAAGGAAAGAAGGAATACCATTAATAAAGTATCTGGTATATTCCAGGCACTGTGCTAAAAACTTTACAAACATTATTTAATTTTTTTTTCTTTCAATGACCTTGCAAAATAGGTGTTATTAGTAGTCCCAATTTACAGTTCAGGAAATTAAGACAAACAGATTAAGGTACTCATCCAGGGTTGCAGGGTAATTAAGCTTCTGAGATCAGATTTGAAGTCAGGATCTCCTAACTCCAGGCCCAGCACTCTATCCCTAGACTCTCAAAAGCTACACTAGAGTAGATTACATTCTGGCAGGTCTTAGCAACTTAAGAAGTCATGGAATATGGATTTGACAAAGGGTTCCATTTCTGACATCAAAGAAAGGAGGCCTACATTCAAAGAGTTTCATGAATTTTATCAGTCTCAGCAGACTACAAGATAACTGCTAAAAGTATGGAAAGCTTGCTGTCTTTGTCAGCAGAAAATGCATCCACAAGAAGAAATGTATCTTATAAAAATGAAGCAGCATATGAGAAAGCAAGAAAATTCAAGGTATTCAAGAGAAACTAGGAAGATAATGGTATATGGCTTTTTCTAGGTGGGCTTTTTCTCATAATGGGGTCTGAGCCTCAGGTAGGTCACACAGTTACTTCAGGACTTGAATCATGGATTCAGTACTGAGCTACGTTTTTGTCTTTTTAAAAAATGTATTTCTGTGGCCTCATTTGGACTCAGAAATAACTCTTGAAATGCAGTGTTTTTCCTTTTCCTGTTGAACTGAATAAAGCTATGGAAATTAGGTTTTAAAGCAATTGTCTGTAACAAGAACAGACAAGAGCAGAATGCCAACTGGAAAGAAAACGAAATGTGAAGATCTGGTTTTATAGATCCTAGGTGTGCCGCAAGTCAAGAAAACTCAATATATGAAAATTGGGTTTAAGAAAAAAAGGAAAAAGAGAAAAAAAATAGATGGAGGGATGATAGATTTGGCAAAGGCATCCTTTGTCTTCTCTAATGAAATCATCATCTAATTCCTTCAAATAGCTGCCTTAGTGCATTTGAACTATGATGAGCTTTACCCAAGTTTGATTTACACCCTTTCAGGAACACAGCTTTTTCCTAAAGTAATTACAAAAAAAATAAAACCTTCTTATTTTCTTTCCAATTTTTGTCACTGAAATTTAGAGCTGAATGGAATCCTAAAGATAATTTTACCGAACTCCCTCCCCACCTCCTAGCAAAGCCCCCATTTTACATTTGAGAAAAATGAGGCCCAGAGAAATTAAGAACCTTGGTGCCCCTTGTTGACTTATACCAGGTGAGCTAAATTAAATATAGAGTCTTATGTCAATATGTCCTCTACAACTAAGCTATGGAACCAATTGATAAATATGAATCTCTCTGATAAGAAGATCTTCAGTAATCAAACTTTCTTAGTTGAGTTCTAAGGTAGTTCATCTTATACAATATAGATAGGTTAATGGAAAGAACACTGGATTTGTAGTGTAGGACTTGGGAGTCAGATACCAAGTTCTATTATGGACTACCTGTGTGACATTTTTTTGAATCACACTTTCCTTACTCCTAATATGAAGAGACTGGATTAGATCAGGGTTTCTTAGATTTTTTTAGTATCACATACCCTTTGGCAGTTTGGTGAGACTTATGGTTCTCTTCACAGAATGTAAATGCATGAAATAAAAGTCATAAGATTATAAAGTATATATAATTATACTGAAATTTAATAAGATTATATATATATGCTCATAGAAATTTGTTATTTTTTTAACATTTAATTGAATTTCAAATTGTCTCTCACCTATTGAGAAAGCAACAAATATGATATGAACTATACATGTGAAATCATGTAGAATATATTTCCATATTAGTCATGTTGAAAAAAAAACAGCAAGAAAAAATTTAAGTCCAAAAATTACACTCCACTTTGTACACAGGGTTCATTATTTCTCCTGATGGGGATAGATAGCATTTTTTTTTCATCATTAGTCTGGAATTGTCTTGCATCATTGTTTTGATCAGAGTAGCCAAGTCTTTCAGAGTTGATCATAGATACAATATTGCTGTTAATGTTTATAATGTTTACTTGATACTAATCACTTTACTCTGCATCAATTCATATAGGTCTTTGGTTATAGATAGATACATATAAATATATATTATATATTTAAAAGTTCATAAACTTTCAGGTTAAGAACTTTCTCTAAGATCCATTCTTACTTGAAAACAATGATCCTATCAATTCTTAATGATAAACCACTTCATAGAGAATTCCAACATATTATCTTTTCCAGACTTCCTCCCTTATATTTCAGTATATTAATTTTTATAAATATTCTTTAAACTTTAATAACCTCATCTTTTTACTAACCATTGGTAATATACTGTTATTCATGTGAGTTAAGTGGGAGGTGTTAATGAATGTGAGGAGGGGGAGTGGGCGGGAAATGTACTCTGTGGTCTATCCAAGATTTCTTTTCTTTCCACCTCTGTCTGTGGCCGTGATAAATCATGAAAGTCGCTGAGCATTAATTATAGGTTCTTGTAACCTGGAGCCTGAGCTGTGAAAGCTTAAGGACGGCTTGTGGTGTTAATTTGCTTTTACTGAAACGTATGCCTCCCTGCTGCTTTTGATATAATGTGGAAGGAAAAGGGGGGAAAAATTCATTCTAAGGAAAGAATTCTCTGTTGTATATCTCTCCCTCCATCAAAGAACTGAAATATCTCAACCTCTTGAGCAACCTGGTGCTTTGAAATAACAATAAATAGGATTAGCCAGCAAGATTTCCCCTGGTACTTCAACCACTCCTAGATAGTAAGTGAGTGAGGTCCATAGGGGTAAAGCACCATTTAGTGAAACACAGCTGTAATTGAAGGGGGAATTGTGAACAGGGCATTGCAACCTTTCTTCAGCTTTCCAGAAGTAGCATAATGTTCAGCTTTGACCTACAGACATCTGAATTTGCAGACTTCTTAAATCAGGTGAAAAATTCCATATATACCCCAATGAATCAATTTACTTAAAGTGCAGATCTTTTCAGCTGTATTTCAGTAAACATGCCCTTCTCTTCAGGCTTTGTCTTAGAAATAATGTATAGGTGATTGCTGTGGTATCTGAAATTCCACCATTAAAGATTCATTCTTTGGGATTTCTTTCTCCCTGTGGTCCTCTTTTAGAAAGCTCTTTGGGGAGGTAACACAAAATAATTAACCCTAAGGTTATCTTAGTGAGATATGTATTACTGACTCTCAAGGTTGCTGAAAGGAAACCATTTTGTAAGATTAAAAGTGCTGTAACTAGTTACTGAAAGACAGAACCATGGGAACAGGGTGGAGAGGGCCATCCTGCCTCATTTTAGAGCACAAGTTTCCTGAATAGTTGTTCAATTCCCTGAAAAGAGTCTGTGGGAGATTATACCCATTCAAGGATGTTTAACCACTGAATAACACTAAAAACTACTCCCTGGAGGGTGGTAGGCTTATTTTAGTGGTTTACATGTATCCTACTATGGAAAAAGTTTTGAGTCTATACCATGGTCTCTAAGATTATCAAAGATTTTGTCTATGTTCTATGCTTCAGGTCTATGGAACACCATAATTCTTTGCTAAGGATAGTTAGATTGGCAAATCTACCCTACCCACTGGTTAACCCTATCTTCTTTTAAACTATTATAACAATGCATACTAGATATGTGATATTATTGGCATAGCAGAATTGGTTCTTTTCCAAAATAGACGTGTTAAAGAATAAGTTGCATGCATTTTTTTCTCGGCATAAATAGTACTTAATAACTGGAGAAAACAATGCATTATAAATATATAAATGGTAATGTATAAATTTAAAAAGGTAAATGTATGAATAGGTAATATATGATCAAGCACTTATAATTCCTCTTGTAATGAAACTAATAGTCCAAATTGAAACTATGCAGAGCAGTTTAGTTGGAATGTGGTATTCACAAAAGGAATTGCCATAAAATAAAGATAGAAAGAGAAGTTAGAATCAGCTTAGGGTTATGTTTACATTCTAAATTAAGCATTTTACTAAGTAATTTATTTAGTATATTAGTATTTTATTTAGTAGGCAATGAGGAGCAGAGGTTTTTGAGTAAGTATGTAAAGCTATCAGAACTGCAAATTTGAAAGGTTTGACAGGTATGAAAAAGTTAAACTAGAGAAGGTTGAAATTGGCAACCAAAAGAATATTTGGGAAGTTCTTACAATTCCATAAGGGAGAGGTTATAAGAACCTGGAATAAGATGGCAGTGGTGAGAGTGGTTAAGAGAAAACAAATTTGAAAGATGTTTCAAGGCAGAATTGGCAGAATTTAGCAACTGATTGGTTCTGAGGTAAAAGGAAATAAAAAGTCAAAAACAAATTTGTGATCTTTTTTTTTTTTTTAATTTGGATGATTGGAAAACAGAAGCACCATCAAC
>JAJPUD010015782.1:0-36228 GCA_023553655.1 Myrmecobius fasciatus | reverse complement strand
ATAAGGAATATAGAAGCAGTGTTTTTTAGAGACTGGGTAATATAAGAGAAGAAGAGAGGATGCAATGAAGGAAGGTTTCCAAGGTTTTGAGCTTGAATGGCAGTGGAGATTGATGTAGAGCTGAAAGTCTAAAGGGGGAAGGAAAGGATGACTTTGGGGGGAAAAAGGATGGGTTTGATTTGGGGTCTGTTGAGTTGGAGTGGGACATGCAAATAGAGATAGTCAAAAGACTTTCAGAAATCTGAGATTCCAATTCAAGAGAGAGACTGGGACTCTTGCAGGTGGACAAAGCATCTTGTAAAGCCTCCTTTTTTCAGATCTGTTATACCCCATTCTTAAGATGGCAGGGCAGTTGGAGGAGAATGGGAAAGGCTCCCTAAGGATACAAAGTGGGAAAAAGAACAAAATACAGGAAATAGGGAGAGGATTTAATTAAACTTCAGATAATAAACTTTCTCAGTGAATTACCTGGAATAAGAAAAAAGTGGAAAAGATTGTTGGATTTGGAAAGATTGAACCCCTGCTTTATTACTTAGGATGTGACCTTGAGCAAGTCTTTATGTTGATGTGCCTCAGTTTCTCCATTTGTGAAATGAGAGAGTCAAAGTAGAGAGACTCTCCCAGATCTCACTCTAGAAGGGCTTTACACTGAACAGCATCTGCCTTACTTCTTTCCCTCTCCATGGCTTGTCTGCAGATATTGTCTGCAGGACCCCCTCAGGGTTGGATCTAAAGAGACAGATTCTACAATCTTCCCCATATATATATGCACACTCGCACCTCTTTGGTCTAGACTCCTCCACAGGCCTGTCCTCCCAGAGGGCAATAGTGGCTCCTTTCTTGACTGAGACCCAGGCTATCTCCCCACCCCCATTCCTAGGCTATTCTTGTGTTACAGGTCTGAGCTTCCTGATTTTGCTGCTTAAATTCTGTGTCCTATGACCTACCTATCAGATTCACCTGTCCCAGGTGTGATTGTCCATCAATCTGGCAAGTCCCAATGCTAATGGTTTAGCTTCAGCCCTAGATTCCATTTAATTAATTGAATACAATCTTCTCATCTGTGCCTTGCCTTCACTGAATCAAAGAATTTCAAAGTTTAGAGGGACTTCAGCTGCCATTTAAAAATTTATTTAATTTTTACTTTATTTTTTTCTCAATTACATGTAAACAAATTTTTATAATAGCTTTTTATTTTTCAAAATATATGCAAAGATAGTTTTCAACATTCTCCCTTGCAAAACTTTGTGTTCCAAATTTTTCTCCCTTCTTCCCCACCTCTCCCTTCCCCTAGGCAGTGAAGTAATCCAATATAGATTACACAATGTACAATTCTTCTAAACACATTTCCACATATATCATGCTGTGTGAGAAAAAAAAAAAACAGATCAAAGGGGTGAAAAATAAGAAAGAAAAAAAAACAAGCAAATAAATAAACAACAACAACAAAGGTGAAGATATTATATTATAATTCACATTTAATCTCCATAGTCTTCTCTCTGGATGCGCATGGCTCTCTCCATCACAAGTCTATTGGAATTGCCTTGAGTCACTTCATTGTTGAAAAAAGTCAAGTCTACCACAATTGATCATCAAATAATCTTGTTGTTGCTGTGTACAGTTAAACAAAAAAATTTTAACATTTTTTAAATGTTAAATTCCATATTCTCTCCCTCTCTCCCCAACTTGAGAAAACAAGCAGTTTGATATAGATTATACATGTAGCTGCTATCTAATTTAATTCCTACCTCTACTTAAAATACCCTACAAGTAAGCATCCAGTCTCTGCTTGAATACCTCTATTGAGGTCTCCATCCCCCATGTAGAATCCCATTCCTCTTTGGACATCTTTAATTTTTGCAAAACCTTTATTGATATCAAGTCTAAATGTGTTGTTTTGTTACATCCACCCATTATGCCTGTACCTTTGGAGACAAACGGAGCAAAGAAAGTGATAATAAATAGGTCTTTGCATGATAGACATAAAGTCCATTACCAGACCAGTACTGAAAACCTGTCCAACTAAGGGGAGGAGGGGGTGCTTATCCCCTGGGGAATGACTGAATAAATTATAATATGCAGATTTAATGGGGTGCTATTGTGCTACAAAAAATGATGAATGTATTTTTAAAGAAACCTGGAAAGACTTGTATGAATTGATAAAACCTATCAATTAACATTTATTAAGCACTTACTATGTGCAATGTACTGTGCTGAGTTCTGGGGATATAAAAAGAAGCAAAAGACATTCCTTTTCCTCAAAGAGCTTAAAATTTAATGCTGTAGCATAAAGGAAGCAGAATCAGGAGAATAATTTAAACAGTGTTGATAATAACATAATAGTAGCTGGCCTTTACATAGTACTTTAAGGTTGGCAAAATGCTTCAGAAATATCTCGTTTTGATATACATGAATTGATGCTAAGCAAAATGAGCAGAACCAGGAGATAATTATGCATAGCAACAACAAAATTATACAATGATCAATTCTGATGGATGTGGCTTTTTCCAACAATGAGATGACTCAGGCCAGTTACAAAGATCTTATGATGATGAGAGCCATCTACATCCAGAGAAAGGACTGTGGGAACTGAAGGTGAATCACAATATAGCATTTTCACTCTTTTTGTTGTAGTTTGTTTGAATTTTATATTTTCTCATTTAAAAAAATGTTTTGATCTGATTTTTCTTATGCAGCAAGATAATTGTATAAATATATGCATATATTGGATTTAACATTTTTACCATGTTTAATATATATTGGATTACATGCTATCTAGGAGAGGGAGTGGGGAGAAGGGGGGAAATTGGAACACAGGGTTTTTTAAGAGTCAGTGTTGAAAAATTGTCCTTGCATATGTTTTGAAAATAAAAAACTTCAATAAAAATAATAAATAAAAAAGAATTGATCAAGTAAAAAAAGAAATATCTCATTTTATCTTCACAATTTCACACAATTACCATTTTTACAAATTAGGAAACTGAGGCAGGCAAAAGTTAAGTGATTTGTCCAGCATTACACAGTTAATAAGTCTCTGAGGCTGGATTATTAACTCTAGTCTTTTTGAGTCCAGCACTCCATACACTGCTAAGACAACTTTGAAAGACTCAAGAATTCTGATTAGCACAATACTCAACTGTAATTCCAAAGGAAGCAATGCAACCTGCCTTCTGATGGAGAGATGATGGACTCAGGGTGCAAAATGAGGCAGATTTTTTTTTGCCCAATTTGGGAATTTTTCTCCTTTTTTTGGCTTAACCTTTTTGGCATATTTGTTGCAAGGATTTTGTTTTTCTTTCCTTCCCCCCCTCCAGTGAAAGAAATTAATTGAAAACAAATTAAATTTTAAAAAATACAGCTTTTCTACCTTCATAAGACTTACAAACTCTGCACTCTTCTGACTCAACCTTCCTCAACTTTGGGACATTTCCACAATGACATATTAGAGGAAGATGCTAGTGGATACAGAATGATACAGACAAGAGATAGAGATTTGGACTGGAACTATTATTTCTCTGGTATAGGGAATTCCTGAATGAGAAGAAAATCCCCTTTACCAAGACAAGTCAGTACCTTTTTCTGCAACTGAAAGTCGTGAAGAGTTACTTGGAGCACTGCCAAGTTAAATAACTTGCCCAAGGTATCACCTGCATTAGGTGTTTAATAAATGTTGATTGAGGGGCAGCTAGATGGTGCAGTGGATAGAACCCTGGAGTCAGGATGTGAACTCAGACACAATATTTATTAGTTGTCACTTAGCCCCAATTGCCTCAATCCCCCCCCCCATGTTGATTGATTGATTATATCAGGTCATATGCTTTCCCAGGTTTCTCTAAGACAGTATTAGGTGTCTAGGCTTCCTGGCTTGTTTATCTGAGAGCTCCAGAGAAAGGTTTCTGAGAGAAAGAGGGTATGAGTTGGACCTGGAAGGGAGAGAGGGATTTCTACTAACAGAGCTGGGAGGACCATTCAAATGGGGGAAAGGAGAAGGGGAGGGGAGGAGTGGAGGAAAGTCATTCAACTATTGAGGATTCCCTGTTGAAAGGGATGGTGGGAGCTGGCCAGGATTTAGCCAGTTCTTTCCTATTGATCTGCTCTTCTCCAGCCCAGAGGATGAAACAGCTCTCTCTGAAACAAACTTTCACCTCCTCCCCCTTAAAAAAAAAGTTTCTAAGCATTTTTACTTTCAGAAACTCTTTGGAAACTGGAAGGTTTAAAATAACCAACAAAAGGAGAAAGTTACAAAGTTACCAGTAGTCTAAAAAAAGCCCAATAGTAATAGTCAACTTTGGTCTTCATTGAAATGTAAATGAAAGCAAGCCAACTTTTTTCTTATCTCCTCTCCTTTCACTGACTCACCTCAGCATTTCCCCAGAGACATAGAAACCTGCCCAAACTACTTCACCTTCCTTTTATTGTTTTCTCTGCTGTTGTCTATCCTTAGACCTCCTGTCTTCTCTCTTTCCTTAGACCTGGGAAACCCTGAGGTGGGATAATAGCTGTTAAAAGGGGGTCTCTTGGGTCAGATTTATTTACATCTCAGAGGAAGACAACTTTTTTTCTGGTGTCTCCACCACCAATTGCTAAAGTCTCATAGGAAAAATTAGCTGAAAAGAGCAGAGAGAGAATGGAAAGAAGGAAGGAAGGAAGGAAGGAAGGAAGGAAGGAAGGAAGGAAGGAAGGAAGGAAGGAAGGAAGGAAGAAAGGAAGAAAGGAAGGAAGAAAGGAAGGAAGGAAGGAAGAAAGGAAGGAAGAGAGGGAGGGAAAGAGGGGGGAGAGAGGGAGGGAGAGAGGAAGGAAGGAGGGAGAGAGGGGAAAAAAAGGAGAGAAGGAAATAAAAGAAAGGAAAATGCATAAAGGGTAACAAACAGAACAATGTTTTTACTACTCAAATTGAATATATACTTTTAAAAGAACCACCTAGAGACCAGGAATTCACAATTCCATATATAATCCTTTTTGTGCATTGAAAATTTCATGGGACCTAAGATCTAGAACTGGAAGAAAAGCTATAGAGCCTATGGATCACTTTACAAATGGTCACACAGTATGTGAGGTTGGATTTGAAATAGGGTCCTCCTGACTCCAAGTCCGATGCAGCTACGTGCTGCTTCATATTTGTTAAATTTATAGTAAATATATATACACATATATAAACATTTTAAAAAATCTTAGGAAGAGGTATTTTGGTGAAACAAAATAAACACTGGGCTAAGTTGGAGACAGAAACCTTGGTTCTAGTCCTGTCTATGCCAGTAACTTTCTTTTTTTTCTTTTTTCATTTTTATTAAAGCTTTTTATTTGTATAACATATGTATGGGTAGTTCCCCAGCATTGATCTTTACAAAGCTTTCCATTACAAATTTTACCCCCAGTCCCCTCCCTCCCCTAGATGGCAGGAAGTCCACTACATGGTAATAATGTTGAAATACTTGACAAGTTATGCAAGAAAAATCCTATCTACAAGAAAAAAAAAAAAGAAAAAGAAAGAAAATCAGAGAAAGGAAACACAATGCAAGCAAACATCAATAGAGAGCCAGTAACTTTCTAAATGACTTTAGATAAGCCACTTCATCTCTAAATCCCTCCCAGGTTCTCCTCTGTAAGCAGTAGGGTTGGCCACCATTCTTTGTTGTTGTTCGGTCATTTTTTAGTCAAATAGTCTTTATGCCTCCATTTGGGGTTTTCTTGGCCAATATACTGGAGTGTTTTGCCATTTCCTCCTCTACCTCATTTGACAGATGGGGAAATTGAGGCAAACAGGGTTAAGTGACTTGCTCAGGGTCACACAGCTGTGACTTATCTGAGGCTGGAATTGGCCCAGTGCTCTGTATACTATGGTACTTAGCTGCCTCTTTACCGCCTTATCCTATCCCTATCAGAGGGATAATCTAGATCTGAAATATTCACAATTTTTTCCCAACCTTATAGTATATGATATCAATCATTTATATTTCAGGAAAGATTTTAAATAACTCCCATACATCTTCAGGGGTGGGGAGGGAGTTGCATTTTTAAACTTTATCTATAATTTCTGAATGAAGGACTTTTGTTGCCTGTTAAAGAAATTTAAAACCTGAAGGAGTGGGGCAGAGGAGTATAAAAGAGACCTTCCCAAAACCTCTGAAATCACAGTAGGCAGCCACCTACTCTGCCTATGGGTAAAGCTGACTCTGATGGTTCTGTTGGCTAGGATTGGGAAATGACTGCAGGGAGACAGCATGATGCCTGGTAGAACAAGCCCTAAACCTCAGATGAGAAGATCTGCTTTCCAATATTAACTGGTGTTTACTATCTGAGTGATTCTGGGTGAAGCACTTCACCTTTATTTGCTTCAGTTTCTTCATGTGAAAAATGAAAGGGTTGGACTAGCTGATTTTCAATGTTCCTTCAAACTCTAACTACTATAATACTATGAGGTTCCCTTCTTCCCCCAAGATAAGGGGGTGAATGTTTCTTGTTTTGTTTTGACTTCATATTTATTCTGTGATTTTTCCTTCAATTAAAAAAATTATTTAAAGTTTTGTATTCCAAATTCTAATCTTCCCTCTCTCCATCCCCTCCCTCCTCCTTGAGATAGTAAACAATCAAAAGTAAGTATCCATGTGCAATTGTATAAAATATTTCCATATCAATCAGTTTGTACAAGAAGACTTGAATAGAGAAAAAAAATGAAAGAAATGAAAAATAGCATGCTTCAGTCTGTATTCAATCAATATCAATTCTTTCTCTGGAGACAGATAGTATGCTTTATCATTAGTCCTTTGAGATTTTCCTGGATCACTGTATTGCTGAGAATAGCTAAGTCATTTACAATTCTTTATTGAACAATATTACTATTACTGTGTATAATATTTTCCTTGTCCTGTTCACTTCATTTTGCATCAGTTCATGTAAATCTTTACAGATTTTTTCTAAAATCATCCTTCTTGTCATTTCTTATAGCACAATACTATTCCATCACAATCATGTATCACAGCTTGTTTGGCTATTCTTCAATTGATAGCTTTCTGTGTTTCTTCTCTTGACTCTTGAATAAATATCTATAAAAATATCAAAAGGAAAAAGTTTTGTGGTTTTAGATCCATGTGTCTTGCTGTTCTAGATCTGTGCTCTCCATCTAAATGCTATAAACCCTTGATTTTACAGATGGAGAAGCTGAGGCCTTAATAAGTCTGTTATGTCAAGTTCTAAGAGGTTTCTCTTAACCTCTTCTTCCATATCAATCAAGACCTACTTTCTGAGATGGGTATGGGAACTTGGGCTCACTCATTAGGATCTGGCTGACTTCCAGGGTTCCAGGTTTGCAAGTCTTTTTGTCACCTGGGTTCCCAGCAGTTCTGAAGCCTGACCTCACAGATTAGCTTGTCTTACTGTGTTTTAAGATTAGTGCCCATCCCGCACTACTGTCCGTCTTCCTGTAATCTTTTCCCCCCTCCTTTCTAGCAGCTGCCACCATATTTCTAATGCTATTTTCCTAGCAGAAAGTCCATTTTTTCCTTTCCTGGAACTCAGCCATCCTGTGTTTTAAGCAGGGATCATTTATTTATAGGAGTGAGTGTAAATTCATAGATGACATAAAGGACATAAGAAATTACAGTGTGGAAAATTTATCTGGCTGCTATACAGCTGGATGACTCTCAGGCTTTATAAATGTAACCTAGCCCAGCACCTTGCACATAGTGGGGACTTAATAAATGCTAAACTTGAAACTTTTACCTTAGTGTCATGGAATCTGAGTTCAAACCTTGAGTTACCTACATGGGCTTCAATTTCTTGATCCATAAATGAAGATTCATTGGTTACTGAGGTTCCTTCTAGCTTGTTGGTCAGTCAATAAATACTTAGCTAGGTCTTTGATCCTTTGATCCAAACATTTTATGTAAATTTTATTGATAAATATATCCATATATAATGATATTATCTCTCTATATAACATTATATACATATATATACATTTGTGTATACGCACACACACATATATATTAGTATGTGAACTACATTTCTCAATGTGTCCCTGGGCCTGTAATTTTTCTTCTTTTTTTTCAGTATAGAGTATTCTCTTTACTAGTTTAGATCAGAATTTTCTCAGTAACTTATAGGCTCAGAAAGTGGCCTTAGAACATTGAGAAATCAAGTGACTAGAACTTGATCCCAGGTCTTTCTAGCTTTGAGGACAACTCCCCATCCACTACACCAAGTTTATTTTCAAGTAAGTACTCCTTTACAAATATAGAGTACAATATAAATATTAAAGGAGTCAGAGGCTATATATACTTGGAACCTATATAACTAATGTATTAAAGCCTTATTTATCTATAAAATCAAGGGTGTTATAGCATTTAGATCAAAAGCACAAATCTAGGACAGCAAGAAACCCTTTTGAGACCTTTACAATTGGGGAAACTGAGGTCTGGGGAGGTTAGAGATTGCTCAAAGCCATACAAGTCCACCAGTCCCCAGAACCAATGCTTGTTCTTCTCTGCCCCATTGTCTCCCTCATCTATGATATGGAAATTGAAGTACAGAGAAATGAAATAAGATATCCAAGAGCACACAGGAATCACTAGAGTCCTGTATCAGGGATGTTTTATTATGTCACACTTTCTCTAGTTGAGTGCTAAGGTTCCTTTGAGTAGATAAAGGGGCCATCTCTTTGGTGAACATGCTGATTATCACCCTAATTGGACTTTAATCCAACCTTTTCACTTTTCACATAGAGGAACTGAGGCCATTAGACATGTAAAAACTATCACTGATTTCATCCTAGCTGTTGACAAGGATCCTGCCACAATCACAGAATCACTGATCTAGATCTCAGAGACCTTGCAGATGATTTAGCTATTTTGCAGATAAGGAAACTGAATCTCAGAGAACATAAAGAACTTGCTCAGGGGCAGCTAGGTGGTGCAGTGGATAGAGCACCTCAAGAGGACCTGAATTCAAATCTGACCTCAGACACTTAACACTTCCTAGCCGTGTGACCCTGGGCAAGTCACCTAACCCCAATTGCCTCAGGGGAAAAAAAAGAACTTGCCCAAAGTCACACAAGTAGTAAGAACAAGAGATAGGATTTGAACTCAGATCCCTTGCCTACAAATGGAGCACTTTTCCATTGCACCAAGCTAACTCACCTTCCCTTCTTTACTTTATTTTGATGTACAACTTCAGCATAGCTCCATGAGCTTGTCATGAGAAACCTCCACCAGTTCCAGAAAAGAAGGATGGATGTAATTTTAAAGCATTGGGGAATTTTCCACTTAAAGGAATCTAATGGTAAATAATTTTGCAAAACAAATAATCACACTTTAATTGACCTTTGGGGCAAATGGAAATATTCATCTATTTTGTTTTGCTTAAGAGAAAGCAATAAAGGCAAGCAAACAATTGGGGTCCCATTGTGGGAGGTTGGTTAGGTGCCTGTATGCTTTTCTGATCTTGGTGACTGATTCTGCAGGTTTGGAGATGAGAGAAAACAGAGGAAGTCAGCAGATGCTTTTGGATCAGAGTATTTGAATGACCTTATCATAATGAGCAATTAATTCAGAGTCAGTCTTTACCTGAAGATCCAAAGATTACTCTTTTCATTGTCTCTTTCTCCCTCCCACTTTTCTCTTCACACCCAAAAATATCTCTAAAGAAGCTGTTCTCAGAGTGTGAACATGAACCCCTTGGGGGTCTCAAAACCTTTTCAAGGAGTCTGAGAGGTCAAAACCATTTTCATCATGCTATTTTTCTATTAAAATACTCCTTCTCATTCTAACTATATATCTTTCTAAGGCTAGATTGTCTTAAGACATTTTAACCAAAATAGCATATTGCAATACATCAAATGCAAAAGCAGACGTGAGAATCTAGCTGTTTTCTATTAAGGCAGACATTAAAAAGATTTGTAAAAATATGTAAAAACCGCCACTCTTCCCACTTTTGGGGGGGACATGTTTCTTTTTTCATAGAAAATATATGATTTATGTTAACAAGATATATAATGAGTTCATTATCACTATTTTTAAATGAATAAATCATTTTAAGTGCTTTATTTGTTTCATTTCTATCATGGTAAGTATCAGTAAATATAACCCCATATAAACAAAATCTCTTTGGGGCCCTCAATAATTTTTATGAGTGTAATGGGGATCATCAATATTTCTAAGAGTATAAAAGAATTATCAATAATTTTTAAGAGCTTAAATGAGTTCTGAGACCAATAAGTTTGCAAATCAGTACCATAGAGTCATAGGATTTTGGGCAAAGGAAGACATCTCTAGATGATCTAGTCCAGTGTTCTCATTTTAGAGATGAAACTGAGACTCAGACTCGGTCACACAAATAGTAAGTGACAGAGGCAGAATTTAAACCCAGACTTCTGAATTTCAGATTTACATATTTACATATATATGCATTCTTTCCCCCTTTAAGTTCCTTTCTAAATCTCTTTCTTGCCTTTTAAGATCTTATCTTTTTGATGACTTGCTGGATAGAGTCAGCCAGATAGATACCGATATACCTTTTCCAGAGAAGTTAACTTCTCAGGGGCTGGTAATAATGTGAATTCCATGGTTTTATCAGGTAACACCCTGGTAAAACCTTCTCAGCAGATGAACTAAACCAAGTTGAGAATAACTAATAGGCTTCCAACCTCTGAGCTTGTCTACCCCAAGCACGTGAAAGCTCCCCACAGTGGAATGATCAGAACAAATTGTTCTAATGCTCACAAAGTTGACTGAGCAGTTGCTGTGGAAAGCTGAGAGCCTGGTCACCCACTACATCCTGGGCCATTGCTAGTTGGCTGATTTTTGTTCTGCCACTGGATTTTGATGACTCAGGAAGAGTGAGACTGATAACTATTTGATCTCCCTCTATTAAATCCAATTCAGACACAAGTTAAGACATTGCCCATGATATCATTGGCCCTTTTTGAAAATGAAGGATGAACAATATAGTATGTGTATGAGTAAGCAAATAGATATGAGTAGCTTCATAGTGAGGTAGAAAGAATGCTCTTGGGATGCTGGGGTTAAGAGCTTTAAGTCTTAGCTTTGATGCTTATTGCTGTTTGACCCTATCCAATATGCTTTATTTTTCTGCCTCCCAGCTTCTTCCTTTTACTATTTACTTTACCTGTTGATTGTGATAAGTGCTTTATAAACTGTAAGGTACTATAGAAATATGAGTTATATTAGTATATGTGTGGATACCTTTATATATAGTCATAGGTTCTAAATATTAAGTCAATTTTTATATCTAATCTGTCTCTCCTGCTTAATATTGATTTGTGACATCATTGAATATGTTGTTCCCACAGTGAGTGATTCTGGTCTGTTCTTGCCCCTGCTGAACCTGGATACACTGGCTTTGCTTCTTTTCCAGTTGCCCAACTCATTTTTGGGTAGTTTGCTTTCTCAGCCATTAAGCCAAGACATGAATGGACAGTGAGGTGTTTGCTTCATTCACAAGTCAGGGGTAAGTACATTGGGGATGGTGGGGGCAGGGATGGGGTAGTGAAAGGGTAAAGCCCTAAAGGCAAAGTTATCACAATATCATGTCCACCTTGTAGTGTTAGAGAAGCCATCTGGATTTCTCTGACTAATCTATAAAAGCCTTTATGGAAAAGGTAAGGCTTCCAGGGATTTTTTTAATTTAAACTTTCGTTGAAAGATCTAGGTAAATTGTAAGCAGTGTTGTGCAGGAGCTAGCTTGTACTTCTGGATAATTGTTAAATTTTCAGTGTTAACATTTACACCTTGGAAATCAGCAAATGCTACAAATCAGGGTTTGATAAGTTATTTTGTTGATTAGGTAGACTTAAGAAAGGGATTGGAGAACATGTTAATAATGCAAATTAAACTGAAAAACATGTCATGCATACATTTTCTTTTCCTGGAGAGTTGGTTGTTAAATATTTACCAGCATAGCCCTGACTGTAAGGAAAGGAGAAAGATGTGTAAATTCATAGTGCAACTAAGAGAAAGATGGTCTGAGTTTTTTTTAAAGTTGGTTAGATATTCCTTCTACAATCCTATTTACAATGTTAAATTATTTAATCAACCATTTGTTTACAGATAGAAAAGGCAAACTTCAGCACTGCCCATGTTAAAATACCTTAAGTTCTGAATAATTAAGGCCCCAATTAATATGATTTTACTCTATATCATAATTTTCATCCAGTGAGAATACTGGAAAAATTAGAAAATAAAATGTAACTATGATGAGAAAGAAGATCTAGCCTGGTTTCCATATGTTTTGTAGCATTTAGGTTGTGTAGTGAATAGGAAAATGGATTTGAAGTCAAGAAGAGATGTGCTCAAATTTTGATTTAGACACTTGTTAGTTGTGCGGCCATGAGAAAGTCAATTAACCTTTCTCAACCTCAGTTTCCTCTTCTGTAAAATGGGGATAATAATAATAATAATAATACCTACCTCATAATTGTTATGAGGCTGAAATGAGAAAATACATATGCTTTGCAAACTTTAAAGTATATATAAATAGTAGCTATGATTAAATTTATACAATCTGAATTCTCTCCCTCTGAAAAAAGAATGATGTGATTCTGTGAACCTAATAGCCAAGACTTACAATGCAATACAACCGAAAACTTGCAGAAATCCTTGTTTCAATAACTACCAGAAAAGAAAAGGGTTGATTTGGTCATTTGTGTGCATTTTGTGCACACTCATTTCAACCTCAGCACCTATCCGTTAGGTCTTTTTTGTCACTATGTAATAAGGAGACAAATGAAAACACAATACAATCTTGTGCTCTGAAGTGAAGAGTGAGACCCCCTTTGTTTCATCTTATCAAACCTTTCTAAATCCAGGCTCAATACACAGGAATGCTCCCAGGGCAGAGTTCTAATTGGCCAGTCTCCTCATTATGAAATAATTCTACCAACCACAAAGCTATGTCAAGGGACTGTTCTCTCCATTTTGTGAATAGTGGCCATTGTATAAAGAACAAAATGACCCACTTGCAAAGGCCATTGAAACTGTTGAATGAAGTATCTTCAGCTTAGGACACCTGGATTCTTGTTCTCTATTTGCCATTAATTAATGTTACCTTACTGAAGTCACAGTCAATCTGGGTCTCTATCTTCTTGATGATAAAATGAAGATGTTGGATGAGACAAAAGCTCATTTATATAATACTTAAAGTTCTTGGCTCAAAACAACCCTACAAAGTCCCTAATTCAAATATTGTTGTCATTTTATAAATAATTCACATTTCCAGAGCTCCTTAAGGTTTGTAAAATATTTTCCTCACTATATTCCTTGGAAGACTGTGTGTTATTATCTTCATATGACAGAGGAAGAAACAGGTTCACTCATTGGTTGTTGTCCTTACTACTCAAAGGAGTAGGAAAATGACATCATGATGTCATGGTCAACATATAGTTGTCCAGTTGTGGTGATCAGACCAATGCAAGGTTGGAAGGCTATAGTACAGGTTGAGCACATAGAGTTCATATGACTGGAGTAGAGATGTCTCATGGGAGCCAAATGAATTGCCTATGGCCACACAGTTAAGTGTTTGAAGTCATTAAGACAGTAAAGCATTTATTAAGTTTCAAATCCATGTCTTCCAATGGCATAACCTTGTAGAAAGAACAATGAGATTTCCAATGAGCTGAAACTGGTAGGGAAAGCAAAGGACAATTTTAGATTGTAACTCCTTTAGGGTAGGGATTGTCTTTTGCCTCTTTTTGTATTTCTGATGCTTTGCACCATGCCTGGCACATAACAGATGCTTAATATTGATGTATTGATTTATGAAAAGGCAGAGAATAGGAAAGCCAACTAGAATGGAAGGAAAATAGGGAATTCAGGGAAGAATAGGAGCATTGCTTAGAGAGATGGAATGATAACAGATAACTGGAAGAAGTTGAGACAATTCTTACTCGGTTTCTTTTCTTTGTCAAAGAGAATGGAAAGGATAGAACAAAAATATCTAATTGGCAATAAAAATCTAAGGAAAGTAGGCAGATTGTAAGAGAGGTCTTAGCTGTTCTTGATGAGCTCAAAATGCTAGTGCCAAACTAACTGTATCCTGAGTTACTAAAAGAGCAGGTAGAAGTAGTTGCTGAATCATTGTCAGTGATCATTAAAAGATGGGGAAGAAGCTTCAAGATTTGAGAAAGATAAATATAGTCCTAGTTTACCAAATTAAAAAAAAACAGAAGAGAATCTTATAAGGTAGCCGGTGATTTTGGCTTTGGGTTCTAGAAGTTTTAGAGTATATTATTAAAGGGATGAGTTTTTTAAATCTAGAAAAGAGCACTGGGGTCACAAAGAGTCAGCAAGATTTCTTCAAGAAGGGATAATTAAGAGGCAGCTGAATGACACAGTGGATAGAGTATAGCCCTGGAGTCAGGAGGACCTGAGTTCAAATTAGGTCTCAGACATTTAATATTTATTAGCTCTGTCACCCTGAACCAGTCACTTAACCCCAGTTGCCTCGACAAAAATAAATAAATAAAAAGAGGGAAAAATTAACACTTTCAACCTTCTTTGGCAGGATATATGGATTGGTAGAACAGGGAAATGCTGGAAATAAAATTTACCTGATTTTATCAAGGCCTTTGACAAAGACTCTTTCTATTCCTATGGACAAAATAGTGACAACGTAGGATAAATGATAGAATGAATGGATTCAGAACAGAGACTTGAATGATGCACTCCAAAGAATAATCATTAATGGTTCAATGTCATTTTGGTAGAAGGTCTCTAGAAAACAATCTAGAGGGGCAGCTAGGTGGCGCAGTAGATAGAGCACCAGCCCTTTAGTCAGGAGGACCTGGGCTCAAATCTGGTCTCAGACATTTAACATTCCCTAGCTGTGTGACCCTGGGCAAGTCACTTAACCCCAATTGCCTCAGCGCAAAACAAAACAAAACAAAAACAACAACAACAACAACAAAAAAAACAATTCAGGGATCTGTGTTTGATCGTGTGCTGTGTAATAATGATGATGATGATGATGATGATAGTGATGGTGATGGTAGTAGTGATGGTGATGATAATGCTTTAGATTTGCAAAGCACTTTAACTCATTTTATCCTTGCAAAGACCAGGGGAGGTAGAAACTATAATTATCTCTTTTTTTTATAGATGAGCAAAACAAGCAAACTAAGTCAAATAGAGCAAAAGTGATTTGGTCAGACATATAGCTAGTAAGTATCTGAGGCTAGATTAAGATTTAAATCTTTCTGATTCTTTGTACAGAGCTATACCACTGTGCCACCTCCCTACCTTATTTGGTGTATTTATCTTAATACTTAGCTTATTCATCAGTGGCTACAATAAAGGCATCAGTGGAATGCTTATCAAATTTTAAGATGAGAAAGATAGGAAGAATAACTAATGCATTGAATAGTATGACAGAGTTAGGATCCAAGAAAATCTCAGCAAGCTAAGATGATGGTTTTAAAATGAATTGTATGAATGATAAGCATTGGGTTCAAAAAAATCAACTTTGTAAGTACAAAATGGGGGAGGTATGGCTATAATACTGTTTGTATGGGGGTGGGACTTTAAGCTTAATAGAAGTCAACTGTGAGATATGATAGCCAAAAATCTCAGTGCTACATCCTTAATTTCTTCAATACCTTTTATCATCCTAGCCCCAGTCCTCTGGATGCTCTCTCTAGCTTATCAGTGTTGAAGAGGCTGGGGATGTTTTGCCTGGAGAAGAAAGGACTTTGTAGTAACATGTTAGCTGTCTTCAAATATTTAATGGGTAGTTATATGGAAGAGAGAATTAGACATGTTCTGCTAGTCCCAGAGGGTACAACTAGAAGCAGTGGATGAAAGCTGTGGAAAGACAGATGTGGGCTCGAAACACAGAAACACTCCCTAACTGAGCTATTCAAAAGTGCAATAGGTTGCCTTGGGAAGGAGGTACTTTTCCTTCACCAGAGATTTTCAAGCAAAGGCTAGATGACAACTTGTCAGGTGTGTTGGAGAGAGGATTCCTGTTTCAGGTACATATTGGACTAAGTAGCCCCTGGAGGTCCCTTCCGATGCTGAGATTCTGTGGTTGTGGGACTCCAGGTCCAGCATCCTTTATATACCATCACCTCGCCTCTCTCAATAAGGGAACTGAGGGCTAAAGATAAATCCAGACAGAAAATATTTGATAAGTATCTAGCATGCATTGATCAATTGGCTATGGCTCTTAGTAGCTATAATACCTGGTCTGTAGTCAGGAAGACCCAAATTCAAACCTGATCTCAGACACTAAATTGCTGTGGGACCCTGGACGAGGCTCTTAACCCCATTTGCCTCTCTTTGCTCATCTGTAATATGAGCTGGAGAAAGAAATGGCAAACCATTCCAGGGTCTCTGCCAAGGATCCCCTCTGAAAGAGGTCACAAAGAGTCAAGCATGACTAAAACAACTAAATAACAACATCTCCAATCCTTACTTAGCATGGAGCTTGTTTTTGTTTTTTGTCATTTTTCAGTCATGACTGTGACCCCTTTTTGGAGGGTTTCTTGGCAGAAATACTGGATTAGTTTACCATTTGACAGCTTATTTTGCAGATGGGGAAACTGAGGCAAATGGGGATTTTTTTTTTTTTAATGACTTGCCCAAGGTCCCATGGCTATATAAAGAAAGGCAAAAAATAGGTTCCTTCCCTCAAGGTGCTTGTGGTCTAATTATGGAGAGATGGTATGAGATAAACACATAAATACAACATATAAGGGAAATTGGAGAAAATTTCAGAAGGAAGGCATGAGTACTGAGAAATTTTAAATAATTAGCTTATAGTCAGGGTTGAGGGGTGAGAAAAGTGATCCCAAAGCCACAAATTTATTGGTATAGAAAACTCCTAGAAGGAAACTCCTGTCAATGCAGATCACAGGTTGTAGATCTTAGATGTGTCCAGAGACTTACAGGTAGTACGTGCCAAGGCAGGATCAGAAGGTCACAGATTTAGAGCTGGAGAGGGTCATGGAAACCAAATAGTCCAAACCTCCACTTTCAAAGATAAGAAACCGAGATTCAGTAAGATTAAAGAAGTTGCCCAAGATCTCCCAGGTGGCAAATGGCAGGGCTGAGATAGGAACCCCGGCTTCTCTGATTTCAAATCTTGCAGTGTCCTTTCCATTGAATGTCTCTTCCTCATTCCTTTCTGTCTCTTTCTTTGATTCCTGGTCCTTTGATTTCAGATCCAAAATTGCATGTACCACATGATACAGTTTTTGACTCTTAAATCAGCTAACCTGTCCAACACCATGCTATCTCTATGGTCCTTTATCACCCTTACACGCTATGATTTTACAATCGGCTGTCATTCATCCATCTCCCCGGAGGATTTTAAATCTAACCAGAAGGATACTGGAAACAAACAGAAAAACAACAACAACAAAAAAGCATTTTAAAGGTTAGCAAGCTGCCCTTTCCTCACCTGCCAAACAAGTTGGACTGGAGGTTGTGGAAGACCCCTTGAGAAGGAAGGACTGCCTTGCATGGAGGGAGGGAAAAGATGCTGTAATAGGTGATCCAGGGACATTTCTAGATAGGGGTTCTGCCTTGGCGGGCCAGCTTTGGGGCAATCCTGGCCTGCCTGAAGGGAAGGAGATAAACTTCCCCTTCTTGAAAAGGCACGGCTGGGTCTGTGCTGCTACCTTGGGGTCTGCTGGTTGAGCAGGAAAGTGCTGGGAAGGTTTAAGGCTAATCTGTCCCTGCCAAACTGGTGCTCTCAGCCTCCCTTCTCACAGGCACCAAACTCCCAGATGGTCTAAATAGGAAGAAAAGAGGAAAATCCGTATCCAATCTGCTCTATTCAGTGCAATGGAAAAGAATCTGCATCTCAATCTTATCTTTGTGCTGGGGCTTGGCTAAGCTTGGCCCCCCAAGTGGCGAATAGTGTACAGCCCAGGAGATGCCTTCACATCCTGCTCAGAGAATACACACAGCTGGGCTGTTGGCGGCATTCGGGGAGAATACCCTACATTTAGGGGGAGGGCTGTAACAGAGCTGAGCTGGGGAAAGGATGGGGAATACCCCCTCCCGCCCCTAAGGTCAGCCTTCCTTCCTCTCCCTCTTCTTCCCTTTCCTCTCCTACCAAATCTCAAATTGGGTTTATTCTTTCCAGCTCTGCATTTCTCTCCTGTTTTCTCTTCTTTCCCTTTTTTTCCCTCCCTCTTTCTCCAGGCACTGGGCCAAGTGGAGCCTGTGAATGGAAGTGAGGGGGGTGGGGGTAGGGCTGAGCAGAAGTAAGGGGGCCCCCTGAGGGTCTCTTACAAACAGTCCCACACCGAGCTCTGCGGCCTCCTCCAAATGCACTTGAAACTCATCTCTAGAATTGCTTCCTTCTCTGCCTGGGGCCATCCTTCCCTCCACCTTGGTCAGATCTCTAGGCCCAGCTGCGGAGCGACCCCCCCCCCCCCGGCCTCTGTGTGCTCTGGGAGGGAAGCAGAGAGGAGATGCTCTGGGGTCTTGTGGCCTCCCTGTCCGGTCCATGTTTGTCCGTTGTTCCTGCAGGTCGGGAGGTGTCAGGTACAGGCTGGAGCTGGGGCAGGAGATGGGAGCTCCCCAAGCAGGGCAAACTCACATGTTACTGAAGGTTTCCCAAAATAGCTGGAATCAGCCAAAACGCTTCCTCCTTCCTCCCTCCCACCTCTCACGGTCTCCCAAACGTTCCTCCTCGTCCCTGACACTGACAGCAAGAGTGACAGATGGCAAGCTCTCTCTCCACCTGGATGTCTCAGACCCCAGACCCCCAGCTCCCTGCTGCCAGCCTCTTACCTCAGACCTGTCCTCTCTCAAATCGTCCCCCGAGCCAAACTTGCTAAGACATAGTACGGAGCATGGGAAGCAGCAGCATTCAGATGGCCTGGGTCAGTTATTCCTGAATGACCTTGGACAAATCTGGACCTCAGTTTTCCCTTCTGTAAAGCTTGTGGGTCAGACTTAAGTGGTCTCCAAGGCCCTTTCTAATGCTAAAACTTTCTGATCTACGACATATACCAGAAAGTCAATTAATAATTTAGAGTGGGAAAGAGTTCTTCCCAATAGGAAAGCTTCCTTGGGAAATCAAATTAAGATCAAAAGGTTGCTTGCCAAGTACATGGAATCAGACAAAAGGAGAATCCATAATTCTGCTCAGAAAACACTTAAGTTCCCAGGGTCTATGGAGCACCTAGTTAGATTCTAGGGGAAATATAAAGGTTAGAAAAAGCATGGCTGTCTTTATGGAGTTTCCAGTCTAGCAAGGAAAAAAAAACACACACACACACACACACCTTAGAAATATATAATAATACATGGTTCATATTTTTACCATATATTGTATTATTTGCTATCTAGGGGAAGGAATGGAGGAGTGGGGAGGATTGGAACACAAGGTTTGGCAAGGGTCAATGTTGAAAAATTATCCTTGCATATGCTTTGAAAATAAAAAGCTTCAATAAAAATATATTAAAAAGTAATAACAAATGTTTCATGTTTAACCTATATCAGATTGCTTGCTGTCTTGGGGAAAAGAGAAGTAGAAAAATTTGGAATACAAGGTTTTGCAAGGATGAATATAGAAAACTATCTTTGCATGTATTTGGAAAAATAAGATACTATAAAAATAATACTAATAAGTTATGAAACAAAATGCTTTTAAAGGTTTGAGAAGGAAAATCATTACTAAAGAGGAGTATTACAGAGGGCTTATAAAAAAGGTGGCTTATGAAAAGGTTTAAGGAAGGAGAGATTATAAAAAAAGGTGGCTTATGAAAAGGTTTAAGGAAGGAGAGATTATAAAAAAGGTGGCTTATGAAAAGGTTTAAGGAAGGAGAGATTCAAAAGATAAAAATATAAAATTTTTAGAAAGAAAGATTCAATAGGTGAAGAGTCAGAAGAAGCAAAGATACTGAGGCTGGAGAATTAGAGGTATGTTTCAGAGTAGTTCTTTTTGGTTAAAATAAAATAGTCTGTCAATCCATATGCATGAATTAAATCTTCCTAGATGTCAGACATTGTGTTGAGTTCTAGAAATACAAAGAAAGGCAAAAACATAACCTACTCTCAAGAAGCTTACATCCAAATGTGGGAGATGAGATATACATAAGTAGATGCATAAAAGATATATACAAAATACATGGAAGGTCATCCAAAAGGGCTGGGAAGGCAGGGTGCCAGGAAAAGACTCCTAAAGGGTAGGTGAGGAAAATCTGGGGAAGGGGGATTGTCACCACTTTGCAAGGGGCCTTGAATGCCAGGCAAAAGAATCTAAATAGATCTTTTTTTCCTAAATAGATTTTTTGAGCAGTGGAGAAGGGGGACCAGATCAATGGTTCAAGAAGGTTATTCTGATCATATATGAAGGCTGGATTAGGAGAGTGCAGGTGAAAGAAATCATTGTCATAGTCCAGGTTGGTTTAGGTAAAGAAGGCCTGTACTAGGGTGCTGGGGCAGGCTAGATAGGAGATTTAGATGCTGCTGAGATGGTATTGATAGGGCCTTGTAACTGATTAGAAAAAAGGAGTCAAGGAGGAAAAGAGTGAGAGATAACAGACCCCAAGGTTTCAAAACAGGGAAGAACAGGTGAATGGTGATGCTTTTCACAAAAATTGTCAAGTCAGAAGGAGGCACAGGATTGGGGCAAAGATAATGGCTTGCCTTTGGGATATATTGAGTTTAAGGTGTAGGTGATTGGAAGTATCACTGTAGAACAAGCTCAGAACAAAAGTTAGAATTGGAGCTGCCCACAGGCTGCTCAAGCCCTCAGAGGGCTGGGGGCCCTTCCCCTCCATCGGGAAGATGGCTGCTAACCCATTTTCTCTTCAAGCTCCTCTTCTTCAGTGCTCCATGTTGCTCCCCTCCCCAATTCCTCTGGTAACATCAAAATATTTATGGCAAAGCATTTCCTGCTATTGCTCCAGGGATAGAGAGCTACTTATCCACAGGAACCTCTCTCCTAACATCTTGTGCCCTCTGATGGTTTTTAATTAAAAATTAAAAAGGTTTAGTTAATTAAAGAGAGTGGCAAAGCGTTTGTTATGATCTAGTTATAAAGGAAGGTGGGCAGGAGGATAATCACTTTGGAACAGGGCTTGGTACCTCCCCCACATGGTATCTCTGGGAGAGAAGGGATTTTGAAATTGCCCTCAGCTCTGATATACTGAGTCTTCTAGCATCCCCATGGGCAAGGGGGAATGCTAGGGGAAAAGAAGCTTCCCATCCCCCAAATCTGAGTATTCCCAAAGCTCTTCATTTTTTTTTTAATCTTCCCTTTGAAAATTTCATCTTCTCCCATGGTCTTCAACTTCCCTTCTCTGTCTCCTGTCTGTACTGTGGAACCAGCATCATATGGTTTTCATAGGCATCCTCATATATGCACAAACACACACACACACAATCAGCTGTGAATACCAGCTCTGTGGCCTCCTATCCAAGCTCTAAAAGCAATCAGGATGTGCCTTCCCCCCTCCCCAGAATCAGGCAAGCAGCACAAGAACATGCAAACAGAAATCCTGTGGCCTGATGATTTTTAGAAAATGTTTTGCTTTACTTGTCACTGAGGCTTTCCCAAAATAGCAGGAGTTGCTGGAGGAGGGCTGCCTCCTTCCCCCTACTCTCAGAGTCTCTCTGGTCCCCAGCACAACACTCCAAAGGACAAATGGCACAAGATTTTGCTTGTGCTTGAGTCCCCTAGTTCCTCACTCCCTAGCTCCCCATTCACTTTCTTCTGGTTCCCTGGCCACTTTGTCCTCCCAGACCTACAAATCCGAATCCCCCAAAGCCGGCAGCCTTTTCTGGGATTTTTACACCCTCATCCCCATCTTCTGCTAACCATCCAAATGTCTACATCCCAAACAATCTATCTTCCTTCCCCTGTCCCTGGTACTAGTCTAGGGGCAAAAGAGGCAAGAAAAGTTTTCCTTTGTCATTTCCCAAATAAAAATCATCCTTGGCTAACTATTAACGGGGTTTGCTGTAATATTGACAGGAAAATAGGGAATTGGGAGGTAGGTAAAGACATCCCCTTTCTTAGGTATTTATTTCTGTAAACACCATCCACAAACTGAGGGTTGTGGCTCTGGACTGAGGGTCAAAGCAAATGAGTTTTTGTGGGTTTTTTTGCCAGAAATCCTGACTGTTTTCCTGGGTGAGCAGCTGGGCTAGGTGCTGAATCAAGTGTGTGATACATCCTAGTACCCATAAATGACTGCTGGACTCTCTCCATTCAGCATACTAATGCTCTCTGTTCTATGGATGTGAGCATTGACTATATTTACATGAACTACACAATGGCTTCATTTTGCCTTGTGCTCTGAGTATTAGCTTTAATTCACCTTGTTTGATCTGCTCCCTCCCTCTCTCCTGTCTTCTTTTAGGGTACTGCTCTCTCTCCCCACCAAGGACCCATGGAGGTTGTGATGAAACTGGCCAAGGCACACCCAAACAGAAGGCTCGTTGGCAGTCACAACTGGTAATTTTTGCTGCTACCACCCAAGAAACCAAGGGGTTTCTTCTCCAAAGACTGGCCTTCTCTGGCATTGTCCTCTGGTCCCAATACTCTCGAGTGGCTTGCTCAGTGCTTGACTGTAAAAAAATAATATTACTTACTGTAATATTAGAAATAAGTAAGTTATACATACACAGTCTTGTTCCTTGATCTTGACACTGCTCAGAAATAACCAGGCATTTATAATCATCTCTGAGTTCATCTTCCATTTCCAAGGCTCTAGAAGGACCTGTCTCTTCTTGCTTTGTTTTATTTAATCTTAAATTAGCATAATTTTAATGAATAGATAAAGTAGCCTGCAATCATTAAAACTCTCCATGACCATTGTTATTTTAAAAATCTTTGTATCATCTCTGTAGCCTGGCACAATGCTATGCACTGTGGGTGCTCAATAGATATTTGTTGCTAGTGCCCAGTTTTAGTTATAGCATCCGGATCTCAAGTGAAAGCTTCCTTCTTCTTAGCCATATGAACCCCAAACAGGTGACTCCCCTGTTTGTCTGCCTAGCAACTCTGTGATATTTGCTGTCACTTCCTAATTTAAGATCCTAGATCCAGCCTTTTAAAAACTAATTTATTTACCCAAACTTACTATATAGTCATGTGACCATATTGACACACACACAGTCCAGGCTCAAATCTAAGTCTTCCTTTGGCTTTTTTGAGGTATGGAACCTTCATTGGATTTCACTGGTGCAAATCATAATGCTTCCTGACTGCTTCCTCAAACTGAAATTCTCCTCCATGTCTTTCCACAAATCCTCTATGGGGCATTCACCCCGAAAGCCAGAGGCTCTCAAAGACCTTTCTCTGCTTCAGTTTAACATCTTGGGGGTACCAGAATAAAATCATGCTGCCCATTTGTTGACTCTCTTTTGCCATATCTGACCACCCTACCTCCACATGTCTTCAAATGTGTATTTCATGCTATTTCTTCTGCAGAAAAGTCTTCTGTTGCACAGCTTACTTGAAAACTCTGGGTGCCTTGACATTTATATTATAGTGTTTTATATGGCAGTGACAGTACCAGGGACGAAGGAGGATCAGATGGGCTGAGGATCAGATCATCAATCAACAGGCATTTATTAAGCACCTACTGTGTGACCACCTCTGTGCTAGGTGAAGGGACACAAAAACAAAACACAAAACGGTCCCCGACCTTAAGGAGCTTATATTCTCTCCACCATCCTCACACAGTAATTTAATTATTGTTACTCTCAAAGTAGGATATTTGGCCAAAAAGCCCTACTGGAGTTAAACATCAGTATGTTTTTCCTGGTTTAAAAACAAATACAAACACAGCCTTTTATTAAAACAACCCACCTAAAACAGCTTTTAAAATAACATCTGTATTTATAGACATTGCTTTGCAGCAATTTTTAAAATATACAGTCTGACTAATCATTAATTTTTTTCCTTATCAGCTCATCTGACCCTAATCTTCTATATACTTGGACTTCCTTTCTACCTAACTCTGCTTATCTTACAGCAGAGTCCAAACCCTTCCCAACTTGGCTGGGTGTCAAAGTGCCTTGGGGCTCCTTCCTTCAGCACAGCTGCATTCCCATTCTGCCAAGCTTGGTTTCTCCCAGTCTCCCCCTCTCACTTCTACCTGGGGAAGAAATGCCCCAGGGGAAGAGAGTGAGTTTGGTTCCCAAAGCCACTCCCCTTCTTCCCTCCCCCCCAAACCCCTTCTCTTCCTCCCCTGGCAGTCCTGGAAGCTGCAGGAGTTAATTTGAATATTGCATTTCTTTCTTGAACTGCCTGGTGCTAGCTCAAATGGAACCAGCTTCAGTTAAAGGAACCATATCCCTTATAGAGCCAAGAATGCTATTTTAAATGCTGATTTTTTTGCTTCTCCTTTTCTCAAGCCTTTCCTAACAGACTTTCCTCCTCTCAGCTGACATTATTCTTTCTGGATGCCCAAACTCTAAAGACCTTCCTTTTCCTCCCCAGCCCCACTTTTTCCTCCCCTTCCATTCAGTCATCACCAGAGCCAGAATTAGAGTTGGTGGTCTCAGGTGAGGTTTAAAAATGGAGCCATCATATGATACTATCAAGAACTATGAGTCTTGTCTGGAACAAAACTTGTGATATGGACTTGTGAGGCATTAAATCAGCTGCCTACATGCCTACTTAGTCCTGGCTCTAGTCACCATTAGGGTAAGGTGAAGAATCCTAATGCTAGCATTCCTAAAGCACATTAAAAATATTGTAGTTATTCTTAATGCATCACCATCATCATCATCATCACCATCACCATCACCATCACCATCATCATCATCATTGTCATCATCATCATTCTAACTGACATTTATATGGTGCTTTTAAATTTTACAAAGAATTTGACCTACATTAGCTCCTTCAAGCCTCCCAAAGACCCCATAAAAACATGTGCTGTCGGGATTGTTAAACCCATTTTATAGATGAAGAAGATGAAGTTCAGAGAGGTTAAATGATTTCTATTTAGTGTCCATAGGAGGATTCAAGTCTAGGTTTTCCTGAGAATCTGGGTTCAAATCTTAGATCTGCTATTTACAACTTGTGTGATACAGTTAAGTTCTAAGCTTTAGTTTTCCTATTTGTAAAATGAGAGGATTGTAGGTGATCTTGATTCTAAATTTATGTTCCCCTTTCAATACTATACTATACTCTCAGTTGAAGTAAACCTAAGCTTAAATCTCCAATCTACCTTCCTGTCCTTCCTCAATTTAGACTATTTACTTTGACTTTTTAAAGTCTATTTTTACATTTGATAATAATAATTGGAACTTTTAAAAAATAATACTATGACTTATAAAGCATTTTCCATATTCCTGTAAGGAGGTAATAATAATTGTATTCTGCCCTACTCAGCCCTATAATTGGACTATCATTTCGGCACTACATTTAAAAAGGATATTGTTAATAATAATAGTTGGCTATTACTATAAGACTTACTATATACCAGGCCCTGTGCTAAGCATTTTTTTATATTAAAATTTTTTATCAATTGCATATAAACAAAAATGCTTAATATTATTATTTTTTTAATTTTGAGTTCTAAATTTTCTCTTCTTCCTCCCCTCACCCTTCCTCTTGAGAAGGCAAGAACTTTATTATAGATGTGTAGGCATACAATACATTTCCATATTAGCTATGTTGCAAAAGGAAACAGACCAAGAAAAAATTAAGAGTAATAAAGTTAAAAAAAAAAAAGTATGCTCCTATCTGCATTTAGGCTCCATTAGTTCTTTCTCTGAAAGTGGATACCATATTTCATCATTAGTCCCTTGGGATTGTCTTAGGTCATATATTGCTGAGAATAATTAAGCCATTCACAGTTGTTTAATGTATAATATTGCTATACTGTGTACAGTGTTCTTCTGGTTCTATACTAGTTCATACAAGTTTTCCCCAGGTTTTCTGAAAGCATCCTGTTCATCATTTCTTATTTGTGCTAAGCATTTTACAAATATTATCTCATTTGATCTTCACAACAACCCTGGGAGACAATTTCTGTCATTAGCCCCATTTTACAGATGAAAAAATAAGAGACAAACCATTAAATCATTTGCCCAGGATCCCACAGCTAGTAAATGAGGCAATATTTGAACTCAAATCTTCCTGATTCCAAACCCAGTACTTTATCTACTGAATCCCCTAGCTACTCAGAATGATAAACTGGAAATCAGGATGGTAAAAAGGGCCTTGAATGTATAATATATGAGGAGTGGCTCAAGGAACTGGATTAGAGAGAAGGCTCTGGAGGGTCATGATAAATACCTTCAAATATTTGAAAGGTTGTCATGTAGAAGAGAAAATAGATTTGTTCTGTTTGACCTCTGAAGGCAGAGCCAGGGGTAATACATGTCCATCCATTACAATGAGGCAAATTTAAACTTAATTTTTTAAAAAACATATTTCCATATTTATCATGTTGTACAAGAAAAATCAAACCAAAAGGAGAAAAACCACAAAAAAGAGCAAACACAAACAAACCAAAAAAAGATGAAAATACTATGCTTCAATTCCCATTCAGTTTTCATAGTTCTCTTTCTGGATGTGGATGACATTTTCTATCCCAAGCCTATTAGAATTGTCTTGAATCACTGCATTGCTGAGAAGAGCCAAGTCCATCACAGCTAAACTTGATATTAAAAAACCTTCACAACAATTAGAGTTGTCTAAAATAGAATGGTTTGTCTTGGGTGGGGGTGGGATTTTTCTCTCCTTGGAGGGCTTCCAGCAGAATATGGTTGGACACTTGTAGAACATTTTACAGAGGGGATTCCTTTGTTGGATGTGATGGCCAATGATGTCCCTTCCAATTCTCAAATGCTGTGAGTCTGCCCTTCTCTTTTGTGATTTCCCCAGAGAAATTCCCAGGATCAGTCATACACATTTATTATGTCTTTTTCATGAGTTAGAAAGCATATTCTATACAAAACATAACATAAATTGGGGAGGAGGTTGCAAATATGTCTAAACTGCAAACCAGCCTCAGCCCTCCATTTCTGTTTTGATTATGGGACATGAGTTTCCAGCAGTTACTCCTCCTGACTCTTGGTCCCCCACTCAGTATCTCAATCTCTCTGAGCACCCCACTCACCACTACCATTTATACTAGACTATTGTCTTCAAGCCTGGAAATATGGTTAGGATCTAGATAGCTGCACTGGTTGAAGGTTCAACCTCTGTTTCTAGTTTCTGTATGTTTTGAGAGGAGGCCAGTGGATTGTATCAGATTTTTTCAAACCTTGAAGCATTATATAAATAGCAACAATTATCATTATTAACATCATTAATTATCATTATTGTAGAGTACTATTTATATATGAGGAGACAAGCTAAGATACAGAATATTTGGGTTTTTCTTGGCTCAGTTTTTAACATCTTGTTCAGAAAATTGTCTGTTTCATCTTTTCACAAGTGCAAATCCTGCCTTAGAAACTTAATTATGTGACTTATGTGGGCAAATCATTTTTATCTTTTGTAGCTGGTTTCCTCATCAGTAAAATGGGTATCATAATAATACTCATGGGATTGTTGTGAGAGTCAAATGAGCTAATATATATAAATTGCTTTATAAGCCTTACAGGACTACAAAAATAATAATAATTGTGATTGTGATTATTACAGAGTACTATGTGGGAGGCAAGGATTTGGGATCTAGGATTCATAGATTTTTCTTGATCCAACTTGATCTTTTTAAAAAATAATAATAATAGCTTTTATTTTCAAAACGTAAGCAAAGATAGTTTTCACCATTCATCCTTGTAAAACCTTGTGTTCCAAATTTTTCTTCCTCCCTTCCTCCCACCACCTTCTTTAGACAGCAAGTAATCCAATGTATGTTAAACATGTGCAATTCTTCTATACATATTTTTACATTTATCATACTGCACAAGAAAAAAAGGAAAAAATGAGAAAGAGGGGGAAAAAAGCAAGTAAGCCATAACAAAAAAGAGGAAAATACTATCCAAGTTAATCTTTAACATCCAAAATCTTCCATGACTCCCAATCAGGAAGCTGTCGCTTTTACATGATCTTTTGAGCTTCAAGAGACCTTAGAAGTCAGAGAATCCATTGTTCTCATTTTACAGATAAGCATCCCAATAAACCCCAAGAGGTTAAATGATTTGCCCCAGATGACATAGCTAGCAAGTATCGGAAGCAAGATATTCTATCCAAGAGTGCTCATTTGCTGAGCATATGGGCTTCTCGGTCATTTGAGAAGGTCATCATTCTCCAAGTCCAATAATCTTGCTTCTGGAGTGGTGGTGAATCATGCCCTTTGAACTCTGTCTAAACTCTGCTTATCTTCTGGTCATAAGTTAAATTTCTACTCTTCAGTGTCAGGCTCTGGGGGACCCCTGGGACAGACTATGGGACACAGGGATGAGACTGGGTGCAGCCTAACTCTGAGTGTGCTGCTGAAAAAACAAAAAACAAACAAACAAACAAAAAAAAAACCCTAAGTTCTCAGTGCAAGACTGAAGCTTTGAAAGTATGAGGAAGCTGTAGACTCAGGAGCCAGCAATTGCTGAATTGCTTCATTTGGCTAGGATTTCCCATTCAGTTTTTGTCACTGGCACACTCTCAGAAAAAGGCGACTGGGCATGAGAGGTGGGGGGTTGGGAGGAGGGGATGCCCTATTATCTGAGGTAGTCTGATAGTAGACTTGTAATCAGAAAACTTGGATCTCTCCCTTAGTAGCTATGTGACTTTTGGAGAGATATTTAACCTCCATTAACCTCAATTCTTTAAAACAAAAAAAAATTAATTTTCAGTTCCAAATTCTCTCCCTCCATCCATTGAAAAGAAATGCTATAAGATATCCATCATTCATGTAAATAATACAAAATGTATTTCCATATTAGTCATGTTGTGAAAAATTAAAAAAAATTAAAAAGCAAAAAAAAATCCTTTTTTTCTGCATTCAGTCTGAATAAGAGAAATTAGGAGGTAAACTTATTTACCTCAAAGACTATTGGAGGATTAAAAAAGTTAATGGATATGAAAGTTAAATACAAATTGTTATTCTTACCTTTTCCCCTCTCTTTTCCTAGGCATTATAGTGCTGGGAAAGTCAAATCAACATTTAGTATTGCTTACTATGTGTCAGCCATGGTGCTAAGAGCTGGGAATATAAATACAAGGAAAAAGACATGCCTTGCCCTCAAAGAGCTTACATTGTAATTGAGAAAAGATAGCACATTAATTATATAATACAATATCTTATGTTATAACATTAATGCATTATTAATATAGTCATTTATTTTATAGTCAAGTATTTATATAGTTTATAACATAATCATATTATATTATAATATTATTTTATTTATATCATCACATTTATATTATACCTAAATTATCTACATATAACTATATGTATAAATATGTAATTTCATATAATTTGCATGTAAATTATATCTAAACATCACAACAATTGATTGATATTTATTAATAGTATATTAATATAGTGCAACATTTTAACATAATGTAATAGAATAGAAAATAAAATAATATAAATAATACTTTAAGGTTTGCAAATTTCTACAAATATTTCATTTTATACTTAAAACAACTTTGGAAGATAAGTGTTATTATTATCCCTATTTTTCAGATAGAGAAACTGAGGCAGCCAGAAGTTAAGTGACATGTCCAGGATCACACAGCTAATAAGTGTCTGAAGCAGGATTTGAATTTGGGTCTTCCTGACTCAAAGTCTAGTACTCTAACCAATGTAATACCTATCAACTTCAATAAAGAGAGGGCCTAAGGAGGAGACATAATAAAGAAATCATGAGAGTCAGGAACAATATATGGAGGGGAGAGCATTGGCTTTGGAGTCAAGAGTATCTGAGTTCAAATTCTACCTTTATTGCTTACACTTTTAGTCATTTTGGGCATTTGTTTAAAAAATAAAGGAGGGGGGGCTGGACTAATAATGTTGAGCTCATATAGAAATGGGTACCTGCAGGCTACCTATTGATTTAGAAAACTACAAATCAACATTATCTATGTTGTACTGTAATGTAATTTATTTTATGAAATATTGCCCAATTTCATTTTAATCTGGCTCCGGATTGCACTGTTGAGTTCTGCAGGTTGGCTGGCCAGTTAGACACCTTTGGACTGCGTGACCACCAAAGCCCATTCCAGGCAGCTCAAAGCCTGCTCTCTCCAGGGAGTCCAGAGCAAGGAGAAGCTCCAGGCTTGAGTGCTCCCCTTCCCACCTCCTATTTTGCATCTCAGTGTCCCCCAACTGGAGGCAAGGAAACCAACAAAAAAGCAGGAAAGCCTGGGATGCGAAGTTTAAGGGAGAGAGCAGGGGTAAGGGGTCTGTAGGATTCCTCCCTTAGGCACTTCCAGGGAGATGCAGGCCAGGGACAGGGGGGCAAGGGGAGAAGGAAGAGTCCCCTGGCTTGGGACAGACAGTCTTGGGGGGCCATCTGGGAGTGCTCTCACAGGGTGGGGAAGAAACTCATGGGTGGGGGGGGTCTGGGGACAATGAGGAAAGGAACATTTCTCTGTGTGTGTGTGTGTTGTGAGCCCCAGCTTTGACCTGAGAACATGCTTTTGTGTATGTTTCTCCAGTTTTGCATATAATTTTTCTGCCATTTACCAAATATCAGAATGCACCTGCAGTCTATCTTACCGCCTTCTTACTCTTTCTCTCCTTCAGGCTCTCCTTTCTTGGTCAGTGTCAGGGTAGGAAGCCCAAAGAGTATAACAGAAAAAAGCTTGCTTGGTCTTTAGGCTGGAAAACCTGGGTTTGAGTCCTGACAGTAGGTTACTACTTAGCTTTTTGACCCAGGCAAATCCCTTTTGTCTCTCAGAGCCTTCATTCTGCCATCTGTAAAATGGGTGTAATTGCAACACTTTCAGACACACATCTTCTCAAGAGGTTTGTTGGAAAAGAAGGGATTTGTAAATATTAAAGTGCTAAAGAAAAATGTACTTTTACAGAATAAGGGGACAGAGCAAGAACCAAGGACTCAGCAGGAGGCACAGTGGGGAGCACATACTGGCTCTGGTGTTTTTTATTTGCATGACAGTGCCCTCAGTTAGTCTCCTTATGTCTCTTTGGTGGGGAGAATAGAAGAAAGAATGATGGTTAACAGCAGGTGGGGGTGGGTAGATGTTTGGTTTTCTCATCAACTTTTTTAATAAATAAAACAAAAGTGAGTGTAACCTTTGTTATTCCCATTTTACAGATGATGAAAATAAGTGTCAGGGAGGTTGTATAGAGTGATCATGTCAGCTTTCAAATCCCTTTCTTCAGAGGACTCAAGCAGATCTCTAAAGAATAAAATTATCTCTTCTAAAAATCATTAATTTATTTTGTTTTTTATGTTATCAGCATTTCCAAATATAACTCTCCCCACTCTCTCCCCAGTAAAATTATGTAAAAATCTTAGCAACAAGTGAAAACCCAGTGTCCCTGGGCATTTTGAAGCCATGGAAATGATGTTTTAGGAAAGTTAATTTGCTGTTGGATGCTAGGGAAAGACTAAAACAAAGAGACCAAACACAAGCTATTGCAATGCTCTAGATTTGGGATGATGAGGGCTCGAATAAGGATAGTAGCAACATGATTGATGTGAATGGACATACTTAAGAGATGCTAATCTTCCACATCAGTGGGATTTAATGATTGACTGGAGATGATGGCTGAGAAGGGGATCCACAAACTATGACTCCAAGCTGAGCTTTTGGATGAAGTCCTAATGGGATAACAGAAATAGTTATTAAATAATCCTTAAAGTCTAAGTTATTGTAGTTTGAGATGGAGTAAGGGAGCAATCTCCAAATGCTTCTGAAGTCAGAGCTCTGGTACCAATGCTTCTAGGTATTAGGGACAGGGAGAATGGTCCCTCTGGGACCATGGGGCAGAGGGTGGATAACGGAGCAGATAGTGAGATGGAGTGTTCTGTGTTACAGGCATTCTCCCCAGGCAGAAGCCGGCAGCTAGAGCATCCATCATGGTCTTCCCCAGACCCCTGGCCATCACCTTGTCCTTATCAGGTCTCATCCTGCTTGCATTGCACCTGTCTACTTCCCACAATGTGTCTGATGCCCCCAGCAATGAGCAGCAGCTGTGCACCTTGAGGGAACACCCCACCATAGCCTTCGAAGGTAAGTGCCTTCCCTCCCTGCTTCCATCGCCTTCCCCCTCAGCACCCTATTTGTCATCATCAGCTGTGTTGGGTGGGATTTAAATGTGATTTCAGGAAAGATTTCCTAACTATTGGAGCTATAAGACCTTGTAATAAATCACTAAGGGAATATCGGGGAATATCCCCCATTGGGGAATAGGCTATAGGATGACTTAATTTTTAAGTGGGGGGAATCATCAATCTGCTGGACAGATTCTATTTTATTTTCATCTCTGCATAGTCTCTGGCACAATGTATAGAGAGGGGAATGTATAAAACATGACTCTAAGTGGACCTTCATGGATAAGGGAGTTCTCTCCTCTGGGAGTTCCCAGTATCCATGAAAGCCCAAGTATCCCAGTGATTTGAACATAATAGGAAATTAATAAATGCCTATTGGTTGATTGATTAACTGAGTTACTTTTAATTCGGTTCTTCATAGAGACTGAGAGATGGATAAATAATCTTTCCCAGCCTCTTCTCTAATGAGTAAATGGGGGACAGAAAGAAGAGATCTCTGGGACTCCCTTGATGAGAATGGAAACTGGTGCTCTTTGCATAGCTGTGGAAGCCATCATGGTTAGAGAGGCTGAGGGAAAGAAGGTTCACGCATGACCTTAATAATAATGAGTCACTCATTTTAATAGTACTCAGAGGTCACTGGAAATCAGTGGTCTGTGCTCATTAAGTGATGGCTCTCAAGCTGCCGCCAGTCTTCCCTGATCTTGGCAGCGGCCCCAGGGAAAGGAGATTGGATGAAGGCAGATACAATCAGTCCTTCCTTTGTCTCATCCCTCAGTCCCTGTGGGACCCTCTTTGGATGGCTCTTGGGCTAGTTGGGAAGCCTTCTTTGCTCTGTTCTGTTGGACATTTTTATCAGTTTGGGGGGGTGAAGGCATGCTTCTCAAATTTGCAGATGAAACAAAGGCGAGAGCGATGCTTATGCTTTGAATGACATGTAGGATCCCAAATAATCAGACAGAGGTGTCCCATAGAAAAATTTATCTTAAAAAAAATCAATACAGAATGGGAAAAGCATGACTGGAAATTTTTATGTCCAATTACTGTGAAAAAGATCTGGGGGTTTTAGGAGATTGTAAATTCAGTGTGACTCAGTCCCATGATGTGGCAGGACACCACCCCCCTACACAACCTACCCAAAGCTTACTTTATTTTACATGGCTAGACATCTTGTCCCGAAGGAAGGAAGGAATAATCCTATTATACTTGGCCCTGGTCTGCCCTCATCTGGAGGACAGCGTTCAGTTCCAGGGGCTACATTTTAGGAAGGATCAATGTCTTTCTTAAAAGCTAGAGAAACTGAAAGAGAATACCCGAGATAATTAAGGGCTTGAGTCTTTGCCACTAAGAAATGGTTGAAGGAACCAGGGATGCTTAATCTAGAGGACAGTCCACAGTCCTGAGCAATCTGAAGGGCTGTCACCTAGAACAAAGGATTGGACTCTTTCTGTTTGGCTCCAGAGGTCAGAACCAGGGCTAATGGGTGGAAATTGCTGAGGCAGATTCCCAGGACTGCAGATTTAGAATGGGAAGGAATCTTTCAAGTATCAGGTACTATTGCTGATAAAGATCAGAGACCTAAGGAGATTGTGACCCAAGTCACAGAGCTAGGAGGTATCTTATTGGTAAAATGGGAATAATTAGCCCCTATCTCTCAGGCTTGCTGTGAGAATCAAATAAGATATTTGTAAAGCACTCGGCAAATCTTAAAGCAATGTATAAGTACTAGCCACTATACTGCTGCTACTATTACTACTACTACTACCACTACTACTACTAGTAATAGTACAATGTCATAATAGAAAGAAATATTACTGTTTAGGTACCAGGAGGACAAGATGATCTCCCTTCAACTCCAACTCTACAGAAACATTTTACATTTTACAGAAGCCACTGAAGAAATCTCAGAAAACAGTATATAAAAGGGGAAAAAAAAAAAAAGGAACATAGTAAATACCTGACCACAATGGACTGGTTTGATTTAGTAAATCAGGCTAGGCTTCCTGAAGGAGGTGGCCTGGGGAAAGGGGGGAGATAGAATGGAGAGGATGGAGCAGATGGGGGAAGTGGGGGGAGGTCTGAGCTTCCTGCCTAGGAAGATTGGCAGGGGGTGCGGCCCACTCGGGGGGAGGGAATTCCCAACTGTGGGCTTCTCTGTCTCCAAGAGGAAGCTTTCCAGCTGTCTTCTCTGTGCTGTCTTGTTTGAGCTGAGGCCCTGGGGCTTTGAAGGTTTAAGTGGATTAAAGTAAATTAGCAATGTCCTTAAGCCTACAAAATGTGCAGACACCCTCTGATTTCTAATTGCTCCACAGAGCAGATTGTGGCGGTCACTGGAGGGAACAGAAGTGGGGAAAGGGGAGAGAAGGAGGGAGCGCCAGTGGGGAGACCTGTCAGATTAGTTAAACCCTCTCTAGGGGTGTGAGGGCTTTGTGGTCTGTGGTCCCAAAGTGGCGACTCATAATGGAAATATTTCCTTTCTAGGTTGGAGTCTAGGATCTACCATTGCTCTAATGAATCTGGGTTGTCCAGCTAGATACTTCCAGACAAGCTGTTAAATAGTTAAACATCTGTATATTCCCCCATCCCACCTAGTTCTGAAACTTGAAATTTGTTCCTTATTCTTTTAACCATAGCCTGTCTAAACTGAGTCAATCAATGTCAACAAGCATTTTCTAAGGATTTACCATGTACTAAGCAGCATGCTAAGCAGAGCCTGTCCCTCAAGAAATTTAGCAGAGAAAACAACCCATAAATAATTAGTTAATAACAGGTACAGAGTAGATGTACCCTCTCTCTTTCATGGAAGGGAAGGCTGGGTGGGAAAAGAAGATGATATCTGAGTTAAATATTGAAGAAGGATAAAGATGAATAAGGTGGAGGTGAGAAGGAAGAGTATTCTAGTCAAAGAAAAAATAGAGAAGGGAAATGATGAAGGATGATATTTGAAGAACTGCTTTGTTCCTTCATGATTGCTCTTAGGTGGTTATAATAATAGGCAGCTTTTAGATGATATTTTATATATGTGTAAAGTAGAATGGCTTGTGTAAGAATTGAAACTCATACCATGGGAAGAGAGATGGGGCAGCATGATTTTCAGAGACATATTTATTTAGATAAATATGTTCTGAGATGTGGAATGTTCTATTGCATATCTCCTAGAGAGACTGATTTCTACATTTGTGGAGAAGAGGAGGAAAGCTGTGGCTATGGGTTTATATGTTGTTTCATTCATGCATTCATCCATTTAGTTTTTCATTTATTAATTTGTTCTTCTGCCTTCAAGAGAGGTTTAGCCAGTTCCAATTGCTCAGTGAGGAAGAGAGCCATCTACACCCAGAGAGAGGACTGTGGAAACTGAGTGTGGACCATAACATAGCATTCTCACTCTCTCTGTTGTTTGCTTGTATTTTGTTTTCTTTCTCAGTTTTTTTTTTCCTTCTTGATCCGATTTTTCTTGTGCAGCAAGATAACTGTATAATCTGTATACATATATTGGATTTAACATATATTTTGACATATTTAACATGTATTAGACTTCCTGCCATCTAGGGGAGGGGGTGGGGGGAAGGAGGAAAAAATTTGTAACAGAAAGCTTTGCAAGGGTCAATGTTGAAAAATTACCCATGCATATATTTTGTAAATAAAAAGCTATAATAAAAAAAAAAACAAGAGAGGTTTAGGCTAGAATTACATCCATTTATTATACTTTAAATATTTATCATCTTGGAGTAATGGATAGAAGACCAAGCTTGGAGTAATCTTCTTGACTTCAAATCTTGTCTCAGACAGATCCTATCTGGAAAAAGACCCCAGGCAAGTCACTTGACTTGGTTTACCTCAGTTTTTTCATCTGTAAAATGAGCTGGAGAAGAAAATGGCAAACCACTGCAGTGTCTTTGCCAAGAAAACCCCCAAATGTAGTCATTAAGAGTTGGGAATATTTAAAAATGATTGAACAATAAGGAGTGGGATGCTCTTTAAAGGTTAAGAATAAAAACTATTTTGCTTGAACCCTATAGATGGGATATAGTCCCACTCAAGACCAGAAAGATGATAATTTGCTCTCAGTTAGCTTGGTTCCCTCTGTAAGCTAACATAT